>CAMQGK010000170.1:0-15448 GCA_947000775.1 Pterois miles | reverse complement strand
TGTAGATTCTGATTTGACATTTCGGACGTGAGTGTTTCATAAAATATGGTGCAGTATGGAACTTGACAATGCTGCTAACGCAGCAGTGCACCGGTGCTAATAGTCCAATGATACTTTCATAACGTAGCCTGCAACTGACATAATTTGTTACAAGGGTCATTTCTGTTATTACAGTGTGAATATTTGACTGTGTCCCTGACAATGTGCAGCTGCCACTTGCATAGACGGAGTAAGAAAAGGTGGTTGTAATGGCATGTTTAAAAGGCCTTTTTTAGGTACAGCAGCGGCTTACGGCCATACCACCCTGAACACGCCCGATCTCGTCTGATCTCGGAAGCAAAGCAGGGTCGGGCCTGGTCAGTACTTGGATGGGAGACCGCCTGGGAATACCAGGTGCTGTAAGCTTTTTCACTTCTCTTAACAAACAGCAGAGGGCACTGCTGCTTGGTCTTCGGACGCTGACGGGCACAGATGACAGTCAGTAGAATGGCTGTACACACACTATGTCAGTTTGTTTCAAAATCTTTTTCAAGAGCACATTATGAGTTACAGGTGTAGCTGTGGCAGACTGAAGTCCAATTAGACGAATGATTTCTGCATTCCTAAACTCACTGGTCATTATCTAGCAAACATATGCTTTTATGGTGCTGCTCTAAAAGTGAAAAGCTGGAAGGTCGAGCATTTCTGTGGTGGTGTAAACAATTTTCTTGGGCCTGTGTCCTCACAAGTTCACATACTTGCAAGAAACGTGCAGTTTGAAGACAGTGCTCTGATTTTGAAAGTCTCCAGCGGAGAAGCAGCGGCGCTCTCTGAGACGAGACGTGAAAGAGCTTACGGCACCTGGTATTCCCAGGCGGTCTCCCGTCCAAGTACTGACCAGGCCCGACCCTGCTTTGCTGCAGAGATCGGACGAGATCGCGCGCGTTGAGGGTGGTATGGCCGTAAGCGACGGCCCTGGTGAGAAAACGGCCCTTTGTAGTCGTCGCTCATTCCCACCGTAAACGCCTGTGTGCATTTCTGTCCTTAGGCACATTAGCGTGGTTGTCAAAGTTGTGGGCAAGGAGCTGTGATTGCAGTGATACAGTTTCCTTATATGACTGACAGAATGGTACAGAGCTGAGATTGTAACTAATGAGAATGAGAATAATGAGATTGTAACTGATTGTAACTTGGAGTGCAGGGGACACTCCTGAAAACTTTTTATGACACCGTGGTGGCATCAGCCATATTTTATGGAGTGGTTTGCTGGGGCAGCAGCATCACAGCTGCAGACAGGAAGAGGCTGGATAAGATCATCAAAAGGGCCAGCTCTGTCCTGGGATGCTCTCTGGACTCAGTGCAGGTGGTGGGAGAGAGGAGGATGACGGCTAAGCTGTCATCCATGATGGAGAAGGACTCCCACCCCATGAGAGACACCATCAGAGCTCTGGAGAGCTCCTTCAGTGACAGGCTGCTACACCCTAAGTGTACAAAGGAGCGTTACAGAAGGTCCTTCCTGCCTGCAGCTGTTAGACTCCACAACCAGCATTGCTCCCAGTAAACCAGAATCACAGTCACATTCACAACAAACTCACCGGACATACGTGCAATAAGGACTTTATGTACAATTATATCATTGATATGATGGACACATTTTTTTCTGTCTTTACTTTTTTTCTATTTTCTATTATGTATATACTAATTTATTTTATTTGTATTGCTGCTGTAACGTGTAAATTTCCCAACAGTGGGACTAATAAAGGAATATCTTATCTTATCTTATCTTATCTTAAACTGCTTGAGTGCAGGCTTGAGGTGCTTTTTCAAATTGATGCTACTCTGTACTTGGTTTGACAGGGATAGATTGTATTTTCTACTCCACTGCATTTGGGATTGTTTTTGCAACTCTGTAGATTCTGATTTGACATTTCGGACGTGAGTGTTTCATAAAATATGGTGCAGTATGGAACTTGACAATGCTGCTAACGCAGCAGTGCACCGGTGCTAATAGTCCAATGATACTTTCATAACCTAGCCTGCAACTGACATAATTTGTTACAAGGGCCATTTCTGTTATTACAGTGTGAATATTTGACTGTGTCCCTGACAATGTGCAGCTGCCACTTGCATAGACGGAGTAAGAAAAGGTGGTTGTAATGGCATGTTTAAAAGGCCCTTTTTTAGGTACAGCAGCGGCTTACGGCCATACCACCCTGAACACGCCCGATCTCGTCTGATCTCGGAAGCTAAGCAGGGTCGGGCCTGGTCAGTACTTGGATGGGAGACCGCCTGGGAATACCAGGTGCTGTAAGCTTTTTCACTTCTCTTAACAAACAGCAGAGGGCACTGCTGCTTGGTCTTCGGACGCTGACGGGCACAGATGACAGTCAGTAGAATGGCTGTACACACACTATGTCAGTTTGTTTCAAAATCTTTTTCAAGAGCACATCATGAGTTACAGGTGTAGCTGTGGCAGACAGAAGTCCAATTAGACGAATGATGTCTGCATTCCTAAACTCACTGGTCATTATCTAGCAAACATATGCTTTTATGGTGCTGCTCTAAAAGTGAAAAGCTGGAAGGTCGAGCATTTCTGTGGTGGTGTAAACAATTTTCTTGGGCCTGTGTCCTCACAAGTTCACATACTTGCAAGAAACGTGCAGTTTGAAGACAGTGCTCTGATTTTGAAAGTCTCCAGCGGAGAAGCAGCGGCGCTCTCTGAGACGAGACGTGAAAGAGCTTACGGCACCTGGTATTCCCAGGCGGTCTCCCGTCCAAGTACTGACCAGGCCCGACCCTGCTTTGCTGCCGAGATCGGACGAGATCGCGCGCGTTGAGGGTGGTATGGCCGTAAGCGACGGCCCTGGTGAGAAAACGGCCCTTTGTAGTCGTCGCTCATTCCCACCGTAAACGCCTGTGTGCATTTCTGTCCTTAGGCACATTAGCGTGGTTGTCAAAGTTGTGGGCAAGGAGCTGTGATTGCAGTGATACAGTTTCCTTATATGACTGACAGAATGGTACAGAGCTGAGATTGTAACTAATGAGAATGAGAATAATGAGATTGTAACTGATTGTAACTTGGAGTGCAGGGGACACTCCTGAAAACTTTTTATGACACCGTGGTGGCATCAGCCATATTTTATGGAGTGGTTTGCTGGGGCAGCAGCATCACAGCTGCAGACAGGAAGAGGCTGGATAAGATCATCAAAAGGGCCAGCTCTGTCCTGGGATGCTCTCTGGACTCAGTGCAGGTGGTGGGAGAGAGGAGGATGACGGCTAAGCTGTCATCCATGATGGAGAAGGACTCCCACCCCATGAGAGACACCATCAGAGCTCTGGAGAGCTCCTTCAGTGACAGGCTGCTACACCCTAAGTGTACGAAGGAGCGTTACAGAAGGTCCTTCCTGCCTGCAGCTGTTAGACTCCACAACCAGCATTGCTCCCAGTAAACCACAATCACAGTCACATTCACAACAAACTCACCGGACATACGTGCAATAAGGACTTTATGTACAATTATATCATTGATATGATGGACACATTTTTTCTGTCTTTACTTTTTTCTATTTTCTATTATGTATATACTAATTTATTTTATTTGTATTGCTGCTGTAACGTGTAAATTTCCCAACAGTGGGACTAATAAAGGAATATCTTATCTTATCTTATCTTATCTTATCTTAAACTGCTTGAGTGCAGGCTTGAGGTGCTTTTTCAAATTGATGCTACTCTGTACTTGGTTTGACAGGGATAGATTGTATTTTTTACTCCACTGCATTTGGGATTGTTTTTGCGACTCTGTAGATTCTGATTTGACATTTCGGACGTGAGTGTTTCATAAAATATGGTGCAGTATGGAACTTGACAATGCTGCTAACACAGCAGTGCACCGGTGCTAATAGTCCAATGATACTTTCATAACGTAGCCTGCAACTGACATAATTTGTTACAAGGGTCATTTCTGTTATTACAGTGTGAATATTTGACTGTGTCCCTGACAATGTGCAGCTGCCACTTGCATAGACGGAGTAAGAAAAGGTGGTTGTAATGGCATGTTTAAAAGGCCCTTTTTTAGGTACAGCAGCGGCTTACGGCCATACCACCCTGAACACGCCCGATCTCGTCTGATCTCGGAAGCCAAGCAGGGTCGGGACTGGTCAGTACTTGGATGGGAGACTGCCTGGGAATACCAGGTGCTGTAAGCTTTTTCACTTCTCTTAACAAACAGTAGAGGGCACTGCTGCTTGGTCTTCGGACGCTGACGGGCACAGATGACAGTCAGTAGAATGGCTGTACACACACTATGTCAGTTTGTTTCAAAATCTTTTTCAAGAGCACATTATGAGTTACAGGTGTAGCTGTGGCAGACAGAAGTCCAATTAGACGAATGATTTCTGCATTCCTAAACTCACTGGTCATCATCTAGCAAACATATGCTTTTATGGTGCTGCTCTAAAAGTGAAAAGCTGGAAGGTCGAGCATTTCTGTGGTGGTGTAAACAATTTTCTTGGGCCTGTGTCCTCACAAGTTCACATACTTGCAAGAAACGTGCAGTTTGAAGACAGTGCTCTGATTTTGAAAGTCTCCAGCGGAGAAGCAGCGGCGCTCTCTGAGACGAGACGTGAAAGAGCTTACGGCACCTGGTATTCCCAGGCGGTCTCCCGTCCAAGTACTGACCGGGCCCGACCCTGCTTTGCTGCCGAGATCGGACGAGATCGCGCGCGTTGAGGGTGGTATGGCCGTAAGCGACGGCCCTGGTGAGAAAACGGCCCTTTGTAGTCGTCGCTCATCCCCACCGTAAACGCCTGTGTGCATTTCTGTCCTTAGGCACATTAGCGTGGTTGTCAAAGTTGTGGGCAAGGAGCTGTGATTGCAGTGATACAGTTTCCTTATATGACTGACAGAATGGTACAGAGCTGAGATTGTAACTAATGAGAATGAGAATAATGAGATTGTAACTGATTGTAACTTGGAGTGCAGGGGACACTCCTGAAAACTTTTTATGACACCGTGGTGGCATCATCCATATTTTATGGAGTGGTTTGCTGGGGCAGCAGCATCACAGCTGCAGACAGGAAGAGGCTGGATAAGATCATCAAAAGGGCCAGCTCTGTCCTGGGATGCTCTCTGGACTCAGTGCAGGTGGTGGGAGAGAGGAGGATGACGGCTAAGCTGTCATCCATGATGGAGAAGGACTCCCACCCCATGAGAGACACCATTAGAGCTCTGGAGAGCTCCTTCAGTGACAGGCTGCTACACCCTAAGTGTACGAAGGAGCGTTACAGAAGGTCCTTCCTGCCTGCAGCTGTTAGACTCCACAACCAGCATTGCTCCCAGTAAACCACAATCACAGTCACATTCACAACAAACTCACCGGACATACGTGCAATAAGGACTTTATGTACAATTATATCATTGATATGATGGACACATTTTTTTCTGTCTTTACTTTTTTTTCTATTTTCTATTATGTATATACTAATTTATTTTATTTGTATTGCTGCTGTAACGTGTAAATTTCCCAACAGTGGGACTAATAAAGGAATATCTTATCTTATCTTATCTTATCTTAATAAACTGCTTGAGTGCAGGCTTGAGGTGCTTTTTCAAATTGATGCTACTCTGTACTTGGTTTGACAGGGATAGATTGTATTTTTTACTCCACTGCATTTGGGATTGTTTTTGCGACTCTGTAGATTCTGATTTGACATTTCGGACGTGAGTGTTTCATAAAATATGGTGCAGTATGGAACTTGACAATGCTGCTAACGCAGCAGTGCACCGGTGCTAATAGTCCAATGATACTTTCATAACGTAGCCTGCAACTGACATAATTTGTTACAAGGGCCATTTCTGTTATTACAGTGTGAATATTTGACTGTGTCCCTGACAATGTGCAGCTGCCACTTGCATAGACGGAGTAAGAAAAGGTGGTTGTAATGGCATGTTTAAAAGGCCCTTTTTTAGGTACAGCAGCGGCTTACGGCCATACCACCCTGAACACGCCCGATCTCGTCTGATCTCGGAAGCTAAGCAGGGTCGGGCCTGGTCAGTACTTGGATGGGAGACCGCCTGGGAATACCAGGTGCTGTAAGCTTTTTCACTTCTCTTAACAAACAGCAGAGGGCACTGCTGCTTGGTCTTCGGACGCTGACGGGCACAGATGACAGTCAGTAGAATGGCTGTACACACACTATGTCAGTTTGTTTCAAAATCTTTTTCAAGAGCACATTATGAGTTACAGGTGTAGCTGTGGCAGACAGAAGTCCAATTAGACGAATGATTTCTGCATTCCTAAACTCACTGGTCATTATCTAGCAAACATATGCTTTTATGGTGCTGCTCTAAAAGTGAAAAGCTGGAAGGTCGAGCATTTCTGTGGTGGTGTAAACAATTTTCTTGGGCCTGTGTCCTCACAAGTTCACATACTTGCAAGAAACGTGCAGTTTGAAGACAGTGCTCTGATTTTGAAAGTCTCCAGCGGAGAAGCAGCGGCGCTCTCTGAGACGAGACGTGAAAGAGCTTACGGCACCTGGTATTCCCAGGCGGTCTCCCGTCCAAGTACTGACCAGGCCCGACCCTGCTGTGCTGCCGAGATCGGACGAGATCGCGCGCGTTGAGGGTGGTATGGCCGTAAGCGACGGCCCTGGTGAGAAAACGGCCCTTTGTAGTCGTCGCTCATTCCCACCGTAAACGCCTGTGTGCATTTCTGTCCTTAGGCACATTAGCCTGGTTGTCAAAGTTGTGGGCAAGGAGCTGTGATTGCAGTGATACAGTTTCCTTATATGACTGACAGAATGGTACAGAGCCGAGATTGGAACTAAACTGCTTGAGCGCAGGCTTGAGGTGCTTTTTCAATTTGATGCTACTCTGTACTTGGTTTGACAGGGATAGATTGTATTTTTTACTCCACTGCATTTGGGATTGTTTTTGCGACTCTGTAGATTCTGATTTGACATTTCGGACGTGAGTGTTTCATAAAATATGGTGCAGTATGGAACTTGACAATGCTGCTAACGCAGCAGTGCACCGGTGCTAATAGTCCAATGATACTTTCATAACGTAGCCTGCAACTGACATAATTTGTTACAAGGGCCATTTCTGTTATTACAGTGTGAATATTTGACTGTGTCCCTGACAATGTGCAGCTGCCACTTGCATAGACGGAGTAAGAAAAGGTGGTTGTAATGGCATGTTTAAAAGGCCCTTTTTTAGGTACAGCAGCGGCTTACGGCCATACCACCCTGAACACGCCCGATCTCGTCTGATCTCGGAAGCAAAGCAGGGTCGGGCCTGGTCAGTACTTGGATGGGAGACCGCCTGGGAATACCAGGTGCTGTAAGCTTTTTCACTTCTCTTAACAAACAGCAGAGGGCACTGCTGCTTGGTCTTCGGACGCTGACGGGCACAGATGACAGTCAGTAGAATGGCTGTACACACACTATGTCAGTTTGTTTCAAAATCTTTTTCAAGAGCACATTATGAGTTACAGGTGTAGCTGTGGCAGACAGAAGTCCAATTAGACGAATGATTTCTGCATTCCTAAACTCACTGGTCATTATCTAGCAAACATATGCTTTTATGGTGCTGCTCTAAAAGTGAAAAGCTGGAAGGTCGAGCATTTCTGTGGTGGTGTAAACAATTTTCTTGGGCCTGTGTCCTCACAAGTTCACATACTTGCAAGAAACGTGCAGTTTGAAGACAGTGCTCTGATTTTGAAAGTCTCCAGCGGAGAAGCAGCGGCGCTCTCTGAGACGAGACGTGAAAGAGCTTACGGCACCTGGTATTCCCAGGCGGTCTCCCGTCCAAGTACTGACCAGGCCCGACCCTGCTTTGCTGCCGAGATCGGACGAGATCGCGCGCGTTGAGGGTGGTATGGCCGTAAGCGACGGCCCTGGTGAGAAAACGGCCCTTTGTAGTCGTCGCTCATTCCCACCGTAAACGCCTGTGTGCATTTCTGTCCTTAGGCACATTAGCGTGGTTGTCAAAGTTGTGGGCAAGGAGCTGTGATTGCAGTGATACAGTTTCCTTATATGACTGACAGAATGGTACAGAGCTGAGATTGTAACTAATGAGAATGAGAATAATGAGATTGTAACTGATTGTAACTTGGAGTGCAGGGGACACTCCTGAAAACTTTTTATGACACCGTGGTGGCATCAGCCATATTTTATGGAGTGGTTTGCTGGGGCAGCAGCATCACAGCTGCAGACAGGAAGAGGCTGGATAAGATCATCAAAAGGGCCAGCTCTGTCCTGGGATGCTCTCTGGACTCAGTGCAGGTGGTGGGAGAGAGGAGGATGACGGCTAAGCTGTCATCCATGATGGAGAAGGACTCCCACCCCATGAGAGACACCATTAGAGCTCTGGAGAGCTCCTTCAGTGACAGGCTGCTACACCCTAAGTGTACGAAGGAGCGTTACAGAAGGTCCTTCCTGCCTGCAGCTGTTAGACTCCACAACCAGCATTGCTCCCAGTAAACCACAATCACAGTCACATTCACAACAAACTCACCGGACATACGTGCAATAAGGACTTTATGTACAATTATATCATTGATATGATGGACACATTTTTTCTGTCTTTACTTTTTTTCTATTTTCTATTATGTATATACTAATTTATTTTATTTGTATTGCTGCTGTAACGTGTAAATTTCCCAACAGTGGGACTAATAAAGGAATATCTTATCTTATCTTATCTTATCTTAAACTGCTTGAGTGCAGGCTTGAGGTGCTTTTTCAAATTGATGCTACTCTGTACTTGGTTTGACAGGGATAGATTGTATTTTTTACTCCACTGCATTTGGGATTGTTTTTGCAACTCTGTAGATTCTGATTTGACATTTCGGACGTGAGTGTTTCATAAAATATGGTGCAGTATGGAACTTGACAATGCTGCTAACGCAGCAGTGCACCGGTGCTAATAGTCCAATGATACTTTCATAACCTAGCCTGCAACTGACATAATTTGTTACAAGGGCCATTTCTGTTATTACAGTGTGAATATTTGACTGTGTCCCTGACAATGTGCAGCTGCCACTTGCATAGACGGAGTAAGAAAAGGTGGTTGTAATGGCATGTTTAAAAGGCCCTTTTTTAGGTACAGCAGCGGCTTACGGCCATACCACCCTGAACACGCCCGATCTCGTCTGATCTCGGAAGCTAAGCAGGGTCGGGCCTGGTCAGTACTTGGATGGGAGACCGCCTGGGAATACCAGGTGCTGTAAGCTTTTTCACTTCTCTTAACAAACAGCAGAGGGCACTGCTGCTTGGTCTTCGGACGCTGACGGGCACAGATGACAGTCAGTAGAATGGCTGTACACACACTATGTCAGTTTGTTTCAAAATCTTTTTCAAGAGCACATTATGAGTTACAGGTGTAGCTGTGGCAGACAGAAGTCCAATTAGACGAATGATTTCTGCATTCCTAAACTCACTGGTCATTATCTAGCAAACATATGCTTTTATGGTGCTGCTCTAAAAGTGAAAAGCTGGAAGGTCGAGCATTTCTGTGGTGGTGTAAACAATTTTCTTGGGCCTGTGTCCTCACAAGTTCACATACTTGCAAGAAACGTGCAGTTTGAAGACAGTGCTCTGATTTTGAAAGTCTCCAGCGGAGAAGCAGCGGCGCTCTCTGAGACGAGACGTGAAAGAGCTTACGGCACCTGGTATTCCCAGGCGGTCTCCCGTCCAAGTACTGACCAGGCCCGACCCTGCTTTGCTGCCGAGATCGGACGAGATCGCGCGCGTTGAGGGTGGTATGGCCGTAAGCGACGGCCCTGGTGAGAAAACGGCCCTTTGTAGTCGTCGCTCATTCCCACCGTAAACGCCTGTGTGCATTTCTGTCCTTAGGCACATTAGCGTGGTTGTCAAAGTTGTGGGCAAGGAGCTGTGATTGCAGTGATACAGTTTCCTTATATGACTGACAGAATGGTACAGAGCTGAGATTGTAAATAAACTGCTTGAGCGCAGGCTTGAGGTGCTTTTTCAATTTGATGCTACTCTGTACTTGGTTTGACAGGGATAGATTGTATTTTTTACTCCACTGCATTTGGGATTGTTTTTGCGACTCTGTGGATTCAGATTTGACATTTCGGACGTGAGTGTTTCATAAAATATGGTGCAGTATGGAACTTGACAATGCTGCTAACGCAGCAGTGCACCGGTGCTAATAGTCCAATGATACTTTCATAACGTAGCCTGCAACTGACATAATTTGTTACAAGGGCCATTTCTGTTATTACAGTGTGAATATTTGACTGTGTCCCTGACAATGTGCAGCTGCCACTTGCATAGACGGAGTAAGAAAAGGTGGTTGTAATGGCATGTTTAAAAGGCCCTTTTTTAGGTACAGCAGCGGCTTACGGCCATACCACCCTGAACACGCCCGATCTCGTCTGATCTCGGAAGCTAAGCAGGGTCGGGCCTGGTCAGTACTTGGATGGGAGACCGCCTGGGAATACCAGGTGCTGTAAGCTTTTTCACTTCTCTTAACAAACAGCAGAGGGCACTGCTGCTTGGTCTTCGGACGCTGACGGGCACAGATGACAGTCAGTAGAATGGCTGTACACACACTATGTCAGTTTGTTTCAAAATCTTTTTCAAGAGCACATTATGAGTTACAGGTGTAGCTGTGGCAGACAGAAGTCCAATTAGACGAATGATTTCTGCATTCCTAAACTCACTGGTCATTATCTAGCAAACATATGCTTTTATGGTGCTGCTCTAAAAGTGAAAAGCTGGAAGGTCGAGCATTTCTGTGGTGGTGTAAATAATTTTCTTGGGCCTGTGTCCTCACAAGTTCACATACTTGCAAGAAACGTGCAGTTTGAAGACAGTGCTCTGATTTTGAAAGTCTCCAGCGGAGAAGCAGCGGCGCTCTCTGAGACGAGACGTGAAAGAGCTTACAGCACTAAATGATGTTTATAAAAAATCTGACATTGTTAAGCTGTGTTGGTGTCTTCAACTCTGTTAGTCTTAATCCTGTCACACCTACTTTTATTAATCATCTTTTTATGTTTATGATGAACTAATTTAATGTTTGCTGAACTCTCTAAAATGTTGAGAGAAATCAAAATAATACTGATTTAGCGGATGATGACTGAAAGATGAAGGATATTAAATGTAATGATGAAAATATTGATGAATCCACCGTACACATCTTAACTTTTACATCCATCCAGAAACTGATTGTTTGACCTCTCAGGGCTCTAAGTGGTGAGACTCTTCATTTCCAACCAGCCTGGTGAATCTCACTAGATAACAACCCAGTATGGTCCTGACCAGATGAAGGTTTCTGACTTCCAGGTCAACAGGTCAAATACTTGGTCTTTCTGTGGCAGAGAAGTGGTGAAACACAGACACATTATGGAGGCAGAACAATCTAATTCTAACATTACAGTGGACATGAATTGATGTGTGATGCTTCACTAACATGTGCTGCAGTGGCAGGAAGTTGTTGACATAAATTCAATCAAAGCAACTTCAAATATTTGCTTGTTATAAACCAAAACCTCTCTTATGCTGATCAGGTCATCACATCTGTCTGCATCAATACTTTACATCTGCATCTTATTCACAAATTATAGGGGATCTTAAACATAAAGTTGGGTGCACACTAATGCCTAGTTCATCTTATAATTGATATCTATTGATCTACGGTAGTTGAAGTGTATTACACCATTTTATGTTGATTGTGAACCATACATAAATTGATTCATGTTATTACACATGATCAGAACCGATAGAATTAATGTCCTGATAATCAATCTGTTTACAGGTTTCATCTGTGTTATGTAATTGTTTGATTCATTTTAATTCAGTTGATCAGTTTTATTCAGTGGTTGATGTCTTGTGTTTGGTTTGTATCTGAAAGAGATGAAGCCCAGATTTCAAATATGGAAGAATTAATCATCCTGAAACGAGTCAATTAGTTTAATCTAACAAAGGAAGTTTTACTAAAGAATCAGAGTAGTTTTCAGGTGGGAGGAGAATCCTGTTCTCCCACCAACTAAACGCTGCACCCCTTTCTCAACTGATAATAAGAAGCGTTGGACCTGGCTCCGGCTCGGCTACACTTCCACACACACACTTCTCCCTGGAGTTACCGAGAGGGAAGTTAAGTGATGAATGATAAAATATATTAGATAACCCATTAACAACAGAAGAACTCTGTGATGCTATGAGGGACATTAATGGTGGTAAAGCACCAGGTCCAGATGGACTACCGATTGAGTTTTACAAAATATTTCAAAAGCAACTTGTAAAACCACTTCTTGACATGTATGAAGAATCTTTTATTAAAGGAACTCTCCCACATTCATTAAGATTAGCTTTAATAACTTTGATATTAAAACCAAATAAGCCCCCGACAGAATGTGCGTCCACCAATTAGTTTAATGGGATGCAACACAAAAATACTCTGTAAAACAATTTCGAAGAGGTTAGATAAATATCTCCCCCAGCTGATTAATGAGGACCAACAAGGCTTTATACAAAAGAGACAAGGATACCATAATATTAGAAGAGTGTTAAATATACTTTATGAAAGGCAAAATGCAACGGACACTGCAATGTTATCAGTTGATGCTTGCCAAGCATTTGATAGAATAGAATGGGATTACCTTTTTAATATACTTTGGATTAGGTGAAACATTTCTTAAATGGATACGACTATTATACACAAACCCAACTGTTGAGGTCCTTACGAACAATACCATATCGAAATCTTTTAGTTTACAGAGATCTACCCGACTGTCCCCATTGTTATTTACGTTAGCAATCGAACCTCTAGCTATGGCCGTACGAGTAAACACAGGAATAACAGGCATTACAATTGGGGGGATAGATCATCGTATTTCCTTATTTGCGGACGATGTAATTTTTTTCTTGACAAATTTAAGAAATAGCATCCCTAATCTGATAAGATTGATGGAGCATTTTGGAGTATTTTCTGGATACAAAATTAATAATTCTAAATCAGTATTAATGTTCCTTAATAAGGAAGAAAGACATAACCCTACAGTAGTGACCCCATTTCTGACAACTAATGAGGGCTTCACATATTTGGGTGTCAAAGTTACTCCTGACTTAAATAATATAATTTCAGCAAACTACGACACCCTGTTAGAAAAAGTAACTGAAACACTGAATCGCTGGTCTACTTTGCCCATATCTATGGTCGGAAGAATAAATTTAATAAAAATGACGGTTCTACCACAATTTTTATATTACTTTCAAACGCTTCCACTGCCATTACCAAAGATGTTGTATGATAAACTTGATGGGTTAATCAGTAGATTCATCTGGAATGATAGGAAAGCCAGACTCCGCCTTAAGCTATTGTACTTGCCCTATGAGAGGGGAGGACTTCAGCTGCCCAACTTTAGGTGGTACTATATGGCTGCTCAACTACCTACAGCATCATACTATTTCTATACAACAACGCCTCCTGCTTGGGTTAACATCGAAAGACAATCCACTACAGAACTACCATTAAGTTTGTATATGTACTCCTGTATCCTCATTAATACATTGAAAAAACATACAAAAAATCCTTTCCTTAAAAACACCATCTCAGTTTGGCATGCTGCGCAAAAACATATAGGTGACATTCCTGCTTTATCTCAGTTCACCCCTATTTGGGGTAATGAACAGTTTGCACCTGGTAAAAAGGATAGGGGTTTGAAGTTATGGAATGCAAAAGGCATCCAGAAAATAATGGATCTGTATCTGGACGGAACTCTTTCTTTTGATCAATTACGTGAGAGATATCAAATTCCAAAAAAACATTTTTTTAAGTATTTACAGTTAAGAAACTATGTGTCATCACAACATAAACAGATAATGGTTCCACCACTTCTATCAAAACTTGAGGAACTAACACTTGCAAACATGGGAAGGAAGGGCCAAGTGTCTAAATTCTATAGTATGTTGATTGCACATAGTACTGATTCAGCATCAGATAAATTAAATGCTTGGAGAGCTGACGTACAGGAAGACATTGATGAGTTAGACTGGAGTGAAGCTTGTTTAAAAGCACAAAAACAAACCATAAATACTCGATTTAAACTGCTTCAGTATAAATGGTTAATGAGAATGTACATAACGCCGGCCAGGCTTCATCATATATCTGCTAACATTCCAGATGTGTGTTCCAAATGTTTAGATGAGAAAGGCACCCTATTCCACTGTTTATGGGAATGTTCCATAAGAATTTCTGGGGAGAAATAATAAAATGTTTGTCAGAAATGTTCAGTATCAAAATCCCCTTAAATGCTAAGCTGTGTGTGCTTGGAATATATCCACAGGACTTTCCACGAACAACAGAACAGACGACACTGCTGGACTTTGGACTTCTTCAAGCCAAGGAGAGCTATTGCACTTTGTTGGAAGAGTATGGATGCGCCTTCATTGGGAATGTGGATAAAGGAACTGTGCAGCTGAATTGGTTTGGAAAGATTAACATATATTGCTAAAGGCAAGCGGAAAGACTTTTATAAACTCTGGGAACCATACATGGCCATCATGACAGATGAAAATGCAAGATTCACCTGAGCACGTTGTGAGCAGTGGAGTGGAATTATTATATTTTCTTTATTTTTATTGTTATTGTTATTATTTTTTGGTTTTACATGCATATGTGGATTATTACCATTTATTTATTATTTATTTTTTTTTTTTTCTCTCATTTTATTGATACAAATATTATTTTATTTTACACTTAATTTATGTTTTGGATGCAAGTGTATATGTGTGTATGTGTATTGTTGAAAAAATGGAAAAGAAACCCCAATAAACACATTGTGGAAAAAAAAAAAAAAAAAAAAGAGTAGTTTTTGATTGCATGGCTACATATCAGTGTGTCTCAATAAATGAACAGTTGCTCCAAGGACCAGATCTCACTAACAACCTCATTGGTGCTCTGTTAAGGTTCAGAGAGCATCCAGTGGTGCTGATGGTGGATGTAGAGTCTATGTTTTATCAAGTGAGGGTTCCAGAGGAAGACACAGATCTACTGCGGTTTCTGTGGTGGACAGAGGGTGATCTTAACAGCCAAGTGGAAGAGTTTAGGATGAAAGTTCACCTTTTTGGTGCTACATCCTCACCCAGTTGCGCCATCTATGCGCTGAGAAGAACTGCGGAAGATGCAAAAGAGATTATGAGTGCAGAGGCATTGACACTGTGCTGAGACATTTTTATGTTGATGATTGCCTAAAAGCAGTGGAAACAAGTGATCAGGCAGTCAGCCTGGTACAAGAACTCACAGCCTTGTGTGCCAGGGGAGGTTTCTGTCTCACCAAATGGGTGAGTAACAGCAAGACAGTCTTGTTGTCTATTCCAGATAACGAAAGAGCACCTGAAGTCAAAGACCTGGACTTGAGACACGACACACTCCCAGTGGAGCGAGCGCTTGGTGTGCAGTGGTGCACAGAGACTGACAGGTTCAACTTCCAGATAAACATGCA
>CAMQGK010000168.1:0-21098 GCA_947000775.1 Pterois miles | reverse complement strand
AAACTGACCTCCAGTAGAGAAATCCACATTATCTGCTTATTTTCATCGTAAAAGCTATGTTTCCAGCATTAAACAGTGCTCTAGTGTTGAAAACTACATTCTGTGCTTACTTTCATGTAAAAGCTACGTTTACACTATCAAACAGGCCTCCCGTGATGAAAACTACATTCTGTTGTCACTTTAATGTAAAAGCCAGGTTTTGGTCTGTAAGCTGACCTCCCGTGGAGAAATTCACATTATCTGCTTAGTTTCATGTAAAAGCTATGTTTCCAGCATTAAACAGTTCTCTTGTGTTGAAAACTACATTCTGTGCTTACTTTCATGTGAAAGCTACGTTTACACCATCAAGCATGACTCGCGTGGCCAGAAATCCACATTATATGCTTACTTTCAAACACAAAAGCTACGTTTACACCATCAAACAGGCGTCCCAGCGGTAAAAACTTCATTCTGCTGTCACTTTCATGTAAAAGGAACGTTTCCAGCATTAAACAGGCCTCCCATGATGAAAACTACATTCTATTTGTCACTTTCATGTAAAAGCCAGGTTTTTGGTCTGTAAACTGACCTCCCGTGGAGTAAACCACATTATCTGTTTAGCTTCATGTAAAAGAAAACCCCCCCCTATCAAACAGTGCTCTAGTGTTGAAAAATACATTCTGTGCTTACTTTCATGTAAAAGCTACGTTTACACTATCAAACAGGCCTCCCGTGATCTTATTTACATTCTGCTGTCACTTTCATGATACTTTCATGGTGCTGTTTTGCCTTCCGGCCTCCTGCCTTCTGCTGTCCTTTCGGCTACGTTTTCACCATCAGACAGGCCTCCCGTGATGAAAACTACATTCTGCTGTTACTTTCATGTAAAAGGAACGTTTCCAGCATTAAACAGGCCTCCCCGTGATGAAAACTACATTCAGTTGTCACTTTCATGTAATAGCCAGGTTTTGGTCTGTAAACTGACCTCCCGTGGAGAAATCCCATTATCTGCTTAGTTTCATGTAAAAGCTATGTTTCCAGCATTAAACAGTGCTCTAGTGTTGAAAAATACATTCTGTGCTTACTTTCATGTAAAAGCTACGTTTACACTATATTACAGGCCTCCCGTATTTAAAACACATTCTGTTGTCACTTTCATGTAAAAGCCAGGTTTTGGTCTGTAAACTGAGCTCCCTGGAGAAATCCACATTATCTGCTTAGTTTCATGTAAAAGCTATGTTTCCAGTATTAAACAGTGCTCTAGTGTTGAAAAATATATTCTGTGCTTACTTTCATGTAAAAGCTACCTTTACACTATCAAAAGGCCTCCCGTGATGAAAACACAGTCCGCTGTCACTTTCATGGAAAAGCTACGTTTACACCATCAAACAGGCCTCCCGTGATGAAAACTACATTCTGTTGTCACTTTCATGTAAAAGCCAGGGTTTGGTCTGTAAACTGACCTCCAGTGGGGAAATCCACATTATCTGCTTACTTTCATGTAAAAGCTATGTTTCCAGCATTAAACAGTGCTCTAGTGTTGAAAACTACATTCTGTGCTTACTTTCATGTGAAAGCTACGTTTACACCATCAAACAGGCCTCCCGTGATGAAAACTTCATTCTGCTGTCACTTTCATGTAAAAGGAACATTTGCAGCATTAAACAGGCCTCCCGTGATGAAAACTACATTATATGCTTACTTTCATGTAAAAGGAACGTTTCCAGCATTAAACAGGCCTGCCGTGATGAAAACTACATTCTGTTGTCACTTTCATGTAAAAGCCAGGTTTTGGTCTGTAAACTGACCTCCAGTAGAGAAATCCACATTATCTGCTTATTTTCATGTAAAAGCTATGTTTCCAGCATTAAACAGTGCTCTAGTGTTGAAAACTACATTCTGTGCTTACTTTCATGTAAAAGCTACGTTTACACTATCAAACAGGCCTCCTGTGATGAAAACTACATTCTGTTGTCACTTTCATGAAAAAGCCAGGTTTTGGTCTTAAACTGACCTCCCATGGAGAAATCCACATTATCTGCTTAGTTTCATGTAAAAGCTATGTTTTCAGCATTAAACAGTTCTCTTGTGTTGAAAACTACATTCTGTGCTTACTTTCATGTGAAAGCTAGTTTACACCATCAAACAGGCCTCCCGTGACGAAATCCACATTATATGCTTACTTTCAAGCAAAAGCTACGTTTACACTATCAAACAGGCATCCCATGATGAAAACTACATTCTTCTGTCACTTTCATGTAAAAGCTACGTTTACACCATCAAACAGGCCTCCCGTGATGAAAACTTCATTCTGCTGTCACTTTCATGTAAAAGCCAGGTTTTGGTCTGTAAACTGACCTCCTGTGGAGAAATTCACATTATCTGCTTAGTTTCATGTAAAAGCTATGTTTCCAGCATTAAACAGTGCTCTACTGTTGAAAACTACATTCTGTGCTTAATTTCATGTAAAAGCTATGTTTACAGCATTAAACAGTTCTCTTGTGTTGAAAACTACATTCTGTGCTTAATTTCATGTAAAAGCTATGTTTACAGCATTAAACAGTTCTCTTGTGTTGAAAACTACATTCTGTGCTTACTTTCATGTGAAAGCTACGTTTACACCATCAAACAGGCGTCCCGTGATAAAAACTTCATTCTGCTGTCACTTTCATGTAAAAGGAACGTTTCCAGCATTAAACAGGCCTCCCGTGATGAAAACTACATTATATGCTTACTTTCATGTAAAAGGAACGTTTCCAGCATTAAACAGGCCTCCCGTGATGAAAACTACATTCTGTTGTCACTTTCATGTAAAAGCCAGGTTTTGGTCTGTAAACTGACCTCCAGTGGAGAAATCCACATTATCTGCTTAGTTTCATGTAAAAGCTATGTTTCCAGCATTAAACAGTTCTCTTGTGTTGAAAACTACATTCTGTGCTTACTTTTTTTCATGTAAAAGCTATGTTTCCAGCATTAAACAGTTCTCTTGTGTTAGAAACTACATTCTGTGCTTACTTTCATGTGAAAGCTACGTTTACACCATCAAACAGGCCTCCCGTGACGAAATCCACATTATATGCTTACTTTCAAGTAAAAGCTACGTTTACACTATCAAACAGGCATCCCATGATGAAAACTAAATTCTTCTGTCACTTTCATGTAAAAGGAACGTTTCCAGCATTAAACAGGCCTCCCGTGATGAAAACTACATTCTGTTGTCACTTTCATGTAAAAGCCAGGTTTTGGTCTGTAAACTGACCTCACGTGGAGAAATCCACATTATCTGCTTAGTTTCATGTAAAAGCTATGTTTCCAGCATTAAACAGTGCTCTAGTGTTGAAAAATACATTCTGTGCTTACTTTCATGTAAAAGCTACGTTTACACTATCAAACAGGCCTCCCGTGATGAAAACTACATTCTGCTGTCACTTTCATGGAAAAGCTAGGTTTACACCATCAAACAGGCCTCCCGTGATGAAAACTTCATTCTGCTGTCACTTTCATGTAAAAGGAACGTTTCCAGCATTAAACAGGCCTCCCGTGATGAAAACTACATTCTGTTGTCACTTTCATGTAAAAGCCAGGTTTTGGTCTACAAACTGACCTCCCGTGGAGAAATTCACATTATCTGCTTAGTTTCATGTAAAAGCTATGTTTCCAGCATTAAACAGTGCTCTACTGTTGAAAACTACATTCTGTGTTTAATTTCATAAAAAAGCTATGTTTCCAGCATTAAACAGTTCTCTTGTGTTGAAAACTACATTCTGTGCTTACTTTCATGTGAAAGCTACGTTTACACCATCAAACAGGCCTCCCGTGACGAAATCCACATTATATGCTTACTTTCAAGTAAAAGCTACGTTTATACCATCAAACAGGCATCACATGATGAAAACTACATTCTTCTGTCACTTTTCATGTAAAAGGAACGTTTCCAGCATTAAACAGGCCTGCCGTGGTGAAAACTACATTCTGTTGTCACTTTCATGTAAAAACTAAGTTTTGATCTGTAAACTGACCTCCAGTAAGAGAAATCCACATTATCTGCTTATTTTCATATAAAAGCTATGTTTCCAGCATTAAACAGTGCTCTAGTGTTGAAAACTACATTCTGTACTTACTTTCATGTAAAAGCTACGTTTACACTATCAAACTGGCCTCCTGTGATGAAAACTACATTCTGTTGTCACTTTCATAGAAAAGCCAGGTTTTGGTCTATACAGCAGACCTCCCGTGGAGAAATCCACATTATCTGCTTAGTTTCATGTAAAAGCTATGTTTCCAGCATTAAACAGTTCTCTTGTGTTGAAAACTACATTCTGTACTTACTTTCATGTGAAAGCTACGTTTACACCATCAAACAGGCCTCCCGTGGCAAAATCCACATTATATGCTTACTTTCAAGTAAAAGCTACGTTTATACCATCAAACAGGCATCCCCTGATGAAAACTACATTCTTCTGTCACTTTCATGTAAAAGGAACGTTTCCAGCATTAAACAGGCCTGCCGTGATGAAAACTACATTCTGTTTGTCACTTTCATGTAAAAGCCAGGTTTTGGTCTAAAAACTGACCTCCAGTAGAGAAATCCACATTATCTACTTATTTTTCATGTAAAAACTATGTTTCCAGCATTAAACAGTGCTCTAGTGTTGAAAACTACATTCTGTGCTTACTTTCATGTAAAAGCTACGTTTACACTATCAAACCGGCCTCCTGTGATGAAAACTACATTCTGTTATCACTTTCATGAAAAAGCCAGGTTTTGGTCTGTAAACTGACCTCCCATGGAGAAATCCACATTATCTACTTAGTTTCATGTAAAAGCTATGTTTCCAGCATTAAACAGTTCTCTTGTGTTGAAAACTACATTCTGTACTTACTTTCATGTAGAAAGCTACGTTTACACCATCAAACAGGCCTCCCGTGACGAAATCTACATTATATGCTTACTTTCAAGTAAAAGCTACGTTTACACTATCAATTAGGCATCCCATGATAAAAACTACATTCTTCTGTCACTTTCATGTAAAAGGAACGTTTCCAGCATTAAACAGGCCTCCCGTGATGAAAACTACATTCTGTTATCACGTTCATATAAAAGCCAGGTTTTGGACTGTAAACTGACCTCCCGTGGAGAAATCCACATTATCTGCTTAGTCTCATGTAAAAGCTATGTTTCCAGCATTAAACAGTGCTCTAGTATTTAAAAATACATTCTGTGCTTACTTTCATGTAAAAGCTACGTTTACACTATAAAACAGGCCTCCCGTGATGAAAACTACATTCTGTTGTCACTTTCATGTAATAGCCAGGTTTTGGTCTGTAAACTGACCTCCAGTGGAGAAATCCACTATATTTGCTTAGTTTCATATAAAAGCCATGTCTCCAGCATTAAACAGTGCTCTACTGTTGAAAACTACATTCTGTGCTTAATTTCATGTAAAAGCTATGTTTACAGCATTAAACAGTTCTCTTGTGTTGAAATCTACATTCTGTGCTTACTTTCATGTGAAAGCTACGTTTACACCATAAAACAGGCCTCGCGTGATCTACGTTTACACCATCAACCAGACATCTAATGATGAAAACTTCATTCTGCTGTCAATTTCATGTAAAAGGAAAGTTTCCAGCATTAGACAGGCCTCCCGTGATGAAAACTACATTATATGATTACTTTCATGTAAAAGGAACGTTTCCAGCATTAAACAGGCCTCCCGTGATAAAAACTACATTCTGTTGTCACTTTCATGTAAAAGCCAGGTTTTGGTCCTGTAAACAGACCTCCAGTGGAGAAATCCACATTATCTGCTTAGTTTCATGTAAAAGCTATATTTCCAGCATTAAACAGTGCTCTTGTGTTGAAAACTACATTCTGTGCTTACTTGCATGTGAAAGCTACGTTTACACCATCAAACAGGCCTCCCGTGACGAAATCCACATTATATGCTTACTTTCAAGTAAAAGCTACTTTAACACCATCAAACAGGCCTCCCGTGATGAAAACTTCATTCTGTTGTCACTTTCATGTAAAAGCTATGTTTCCAACATTAAACAGGCCTCTAGTGTTGTAAACTACATTCTGTGTTCACTTTTTTGTAAAAGCTACGTTTACACCATCAAACAGGCCTCCCGTTATGAAAACTACATTCTGCTGTTACTTTCATGTAAAAGGAACGTTTCCAGCATTAAACAGGCCTCACGTGATAGAAACTACATTCTGTTGTCACTTTCATGTAAAAGCCAGGTTTTGGTGCCTGTAAACTGAGCTCCCGTGGAGAAATCCACATTATCTGCTTAGTTTCATGTAAAAGCTATATTTCAAGTATTAAACAGTGCTCTAGTATTCAAACCTACATTCTGTGCTTACTTTCATGTAAAAGCTACCTTTACACTATCAAACAGGCCTCCCGTGATGAAAACTACATTCTGCTGTCACTTTACATGGAAAAGCTACGTTTACACCATCAAACAGGCCTCCCGTGATGAAAACTACATTCTGTTGTCACTTTCATGTAAAAGCCAGGGTTTGGTCTGTATACTGACCTCCAGTGGGGAAATCCACATTATCTGCTTACTTTCATGTAAAAGCTATGTTTCCAGCATTAAACAGTGCTCTAGTGTTGAAAACTACATTCTGTGCTTACTTTCATGTGAAAACTACGTTTACACCATCAAACAGGCCTCCCGTGATTAAAACTTCCATTCTGCTGTCACTTTCATATAAAAGGAACGTTTGCAGCATTAAATAAACCTCCCGTGATGAAAATTACATTATATGCTTACTTTCATGTAAAAGGAACGTTTCCAGCATTAAACAGGCCTCCCGTGATGAAAACTACATTCTGTTGTCACTTTCATGTAAATGCCAGGTTTTGGTCTGTAGACTGACCTCAGTGGAGAAATCCATTATCTCATTTTCATGTAAAAGCTATGTTTCAGCATTAAACAGTGCTCTAGTGTTGAAAACTACATTCTGTGCTTACTTTCCTTGTAAAGCACTGTTTAAATTAAGCAGTTCTCTTACATATTTAAGCTTCATTCTGTGCTTACTTTCATGTAAGAAGCTACGTTTACACCACCAAACAGAGCCTCATTAGCCAAATCCACATTATATGCTTACTTTCAAGTAAAAGCTACGTTTACACTATCAAACAGGCATTCCATGATGAAAACTAAATTCTTCTGTCACTTTCATGTAAAATTACCGTTTCCAGCATTAAACAGTCCTCCCGTGATGAAAACTACATTCTGTTGTCACTTTCATGTAATAGCCAGGTTTTGGTCTGTAAACTGACCTCCCGTGGAGAAATCCACATTATCTGACTAGTTTCATGTAAAAGCTATGTTTCCAGCATTAAACAGTGCACTCTAGTGTTGAAAACTACATTCTGTGCTTACTTTCCTTTAAAAAGCTACGTTTACACTATCAAACAGGCCTCCCACCGTGATGAAAACTGAATTCTACTGTCACTTTCAAAGAAAAGCTACGTTTACACCATCAAAAAGGCCTCCCGTGATGAAAACTTCATTCTGGATTCTCTTTCATATGATACGAACGTTTCCAGCATTAAACAGGCCTCCCGTGATGAAAGCCCCATTCTGTTGTCACTTTAATGTAAAAATGAGCTTTTGAGTCACCAGCAAACTGACCTCCCGTGGAAAATTCACATTATCTGCTTAGTTTCATACCAAAGCTATATTTCCAGCATTAGAAACAGTTCTCTTGTGTTGAAAACTACATTCTGTGCTTACTTTCATGTGAAAGCTACGTTTACACCATCAAACATGACTCGCGTATTGAAATCCACATTATATGCTTACTTTCCATTAAAAGCTACGTTAACACCATCAAACAGGCGTCCCGTGATAAAAACTTCATTCTGCTGTCACTTTCATGTAAAAGGAACTTGTTCCAGCATTCAACAGGTATACCTCCCACATGATAAAAAGAACATTCTGTTGTCACTTTCATGTAAAAGCCAGGATTTTGGTCTGTGCTTCCATGAAAGCCTCCCGTCGATAAACCACATTATCTATTTAAAGCTTCATCTGCAAACTATGTTTCCAGTATTAAACAGTGCTCTAGTGTTGAAAAATACATTCTGTGCTTACTTTCCTTTAAAGCTACGTTTACACTATCAAACAAGGCCTCCCGTGATGAAAACTACATTCTGCTGTCACTTTCATGGGAAAAGCTAGGGCTTTACCATCAGACAGGCCTCCCGTAGTAAACTACATTCTGCTGTTACTTTCATGTAAAAGGAGCATTTCGAGCATCAAACAGGCCTCCCGTGATAGAAACCACATTCTGTTGTCACTTTCCTTATAATAGCCAGGTTTTAGTCTGTAAACTGACCTCCCGTGGAGAAATCCAATTATCTCGCCCCGTTTCATGTAAAAGCTATGTTTCCAGCATTAAACAGTGCTCTAGTGTTGAAAAATACATTCTGTGCTTGCTGCAAACATTTAAAAGCTACGTTTTTACTATAAAACAGGCCTCCCGTGATGAAAACTACATTCTGTTGTCACTTTCATGTAAAAAGCCAGGTTTTGGTCTGTAAACTGAGCTCCCCTGGAGAAATCCACATTATCTGCTTAGTTTCATGTAAAAGCTATGTTTCCAGTATTAAACAGTGCTCTAGTGTTGAAAAATACATTCTGTGCTTACTTTCATGTAAAAGCTACCTTTACACTATCAAACAGGCCTCCCGTGATGAAAACTTACATTCTGCTGTCACTTTCATGGAAAAGCTACGTTTACACCATCAAACAGGCCTCCGTGATGAAAACTTCATTCTGTTGTCACTTTCATGGAAAAGCCAGGGTTTGGTCTGTAAACTGACCTCCAGTGGGGAAATCCACATTATCTGCTTACTTTCATGTAAAAGCTATGTTTCCAGCATTAAACAGTGCTCTAGTGTTGAAAACTACATTCTGTGCTTACTTTCATGTGAAAGCTACGTTTACACCATCAAACAGGCCTCCCGTGACGAAAACTTCATTCTGCTGTCACTTTCATGTAAAAGGAACATTTGCAGCATTAAACAGGACTACCGTGACGAAAACTACATTATATGCTTACTTTCATGTAAAAGGAACGTTTCCAGCATTAAACAGGCCTGCCGTGATGAAAACTACATTCTGTTGTCACTTTCATGTAAAAGCCAGGTTTTGGTCTGTAAACTGACCTCCAGTAGAGAAATCCACATTATCTGCTTATTTTCATGTAAAAGCTATGTTTCCAGCATTAAACAGTGCTCTATGTTGAAAACTACATTCTGTGCTTACTTTCATGTAAAGCTACGTTTAACTATCAAACAGGCCTCCTGTGATGAAGAACTACATTCTGTTGTCACTTTCATGAAAAAGCCAGGTTTTGGTCTGTAAACTGACCTCCACTGGAGAAATCCACATTATCTGCTTAGTTTCATGTAAAAGCGGTGTTTTCAGCATTAAACAGTTCTCTTGTGTTGAAAACTACATTCTGTGCTTACTTTCATGTGAAAGCTACATTTAGCACCATCAAACAGGCCTCCCGTGACGAAATCCACATTATATGCTTACTTTCAAGCAAAAAAAGCTACGTTTACACTATCAAACAGGCATCCCATGATGAAAACTACATTCTTCTGTCACTTTCATGTAAAAGCTACGTTTACACCATCAAAAAGGCCTCCCGTGATGAAAACTTCATTCTGCTGTCACTTTCATGTAAAAGCCAGGTTTTGGTCGTAATCGGACCTCCCGTGGAGAAATTCACATTATCTGCTTAGTTTCATGTAAAAGCTATGTTTCCAGCATTAAACAGTGCTCTACTGTTGAAAACTAGATTCTGTGCTTAATTTTTCATGTAAAAAAGCTATGTTTACAGCATTAAACAGTTCTCTTGTGTTGAAAACTACATTCTGTGATTAATTTGATGTAAAAGCTATGTTTACAGCATTAAACAGTTCTCTTGTGTTGAAAACTACATTCTGTGCTTACTTTCATGTGAAAGCTACGTTTACACCATCAAACAGGCGTCCCGTGATAAAAACTTCATTCTGCTGTCACTTTCATGTAAAAGGAACGTTTCCAGCATTAAACAGGTATCCAGTGATGAAAACTACATTATATGCTTACTTTCATGTAAAAGGAACGTTTCCAGCATTAAACAGGCCTCCCGTGATGAAAACTACATTCTGTTGTCACTTTCATGTAAAAGCCAGGTTTTGGTCTGTAAACTGACCTCCAGTGGAGAAATCCACATTATCTGCTTAGTTTCATGTAAAAGCTATGTTTTCAGCATTAAACAGTTCTCTTGTGTTGAAAACACATTCTGTGCTTACTTTCCTTTAAAAGCTATGTTTCCAGCATTAAACAAGTTCTCTTGTGTTAGAAACTACATTCTGTGCTTACTTTCATGTGAAAGCTACGTTTACACCATCAAACAGGCCTCCCGTGACGAAATCCACATTATATGCTTACTTTCAAGTAAAAAGCTACGTTTTACACTATCAAACAGGCATCCCATGATGAAAACTAAATTCTTCCTTGTCACTTTCATATAAAAGGAAGGTTTGCAGCATTAAACAGGCCTCCCGTGATGAAAACTACATTCTGTTGTCACTTTCATGTAAAAGCCAGGTTTTGGTCTGTAAACTGACCTCCCATGGAGAAATCCACATTATCTGCTTAGTTTCATGTAAAAGCTATGTTTCCAGCATTAAACAGTGCTCTAGTGTTGAAAAATACATTTTGATGCTTTACTTTCATGTAAAAGCTACGTTTACACTATCAAACAGGCCTCCCGTGATGAAAACTACATTCTGCTGTCACTTTCATGGAAAAGCTAGGTTTACACCATCAAACAGGCCTCCCGTGATGAAAACTTCATTCTGCTGTCACTTTCATGTAAAAGGAACGCTTTTCCAGCATTAAACAGGCCTCCCGGGATGAAAACTACATTCTGTTGTCACTTTCATGTAAAAGTGAGGTTTTGGTCTGTAAACTGACCTCACGTGGAGAAATTCACATTATCTGCTTAGTTTGATGTAAAAGCTATGTTTCCAGCATTAAACAGTGCTCTACTGTTGAAAACTACATTCAGTGTTTAATTTCATGCAAAAGCTATGTTTCCAGCATTAAACAGTTCTCTTGTGTTGAAAACTACATTCTGTGCTTACTTTCATGTGAAAGCTGCGTTTACACCATCAAACAGGCCTCCCGTGACCAAATCCACATTATATGCACTTACTGTCAAGTAAAAGCTACGTTTATACCATCAAACAGGCGTCACGTGATGAAAACTACATTCTTCTGTCACTTTCATGTAAAAGGAACGTTTCCAGCATTAAACAGGCCTACCGTGATGAAAACTACATTATATTGTCACTTTCATGTAAAAGCCAGGTTTTGGTCTGTAAACTGACCTCCAGTAGAGAAATCCCACATTATCTAAGCTTACTTTCATGTAAAAGGAATGTTTCCAGCATTAAACAGTGCTCTAGTGTTGAAAACCATTCTGTGCTTACTTTCGTATAAAAGCTACGTTTACACTATCAAACCGCCTCCTGTGATGAAAACTACATTCTGTTGTCACTTTCATGTAAAAGCCAGGTTTTGGTCTGTAAACTGACCTCCAGTGGAGAAATCCACATTATCTGCTTAGTTTCATGTAAAAGCTATGTTTCCAGCATTAAACAGTTCTCTTGTGTTGAAAACTACATTCTGTGCTTACTTTCATGTGAAAGCTACGTTTACACCATCAAACAGGCCTCCCGTGACGAAATCCACATTATATGCTTACTTTCAAGTAAAAGCTACGTTTATACCATCAAACAGGCATCCCATGATGAAAACTACATTCTTCTGTCACTTTCATGTAAAAGGAACGTTTCCAGCATTAAACAGGCCTGCCGTGATGAAAACTACATTCTGTTGTCACTTTCATGTAAAAGCTTGTGGTTTTTGTCTGTAAACTGACCTCCAGTAGAGAAATCCACATTATCTGCTTATTTTCATGTAAAAGCTATGTTTCCAGCATTAAACAGTGCTCTAGTGTTGAAAACTACATTCTGTGCTTACTTTCATGTGTGTTACGTTTACACTATCAAACCGGCCTCCTGTGATGAAAACTACATTCTGTTGTCACTTTCATGAAAAAGCCAGGTTTTGGTCTGTAAACTGACCTCCCGTGGAGAAATCCACATTATCTGCTTAGTTTCATGTAAAAGCTATGTTTCCAGCATTAAACAGTTCTCTTGTGTTGAAAACTACATTCTGTGCTTACTTTCATGTGAAAGCTACGTTTACACCATCAAACAGGCCTCCCGTGACGAAATCCACATTATATGCTTACTTTCAAGTAAAGCTACGTTTACACTATCAGACAGGCATCCCATGATGAAAACTACATTCTTCTGTCACTTTCATAAAAGGAACGTTTCCAGCATTAAACAGGCCTCCCGTGATGAAAACTACATTCTGTTGTCACGTTCATGTAATAGCCAGGTTTTGGTCTGTAAACTGACCTCCCGTGGAGAAATCCACATTATCTGCTTAGTTTCATGTAAAAGCTATGTTTCCAGCATTAAACAGTGCTCTAGTGTTGAAAAATACATTCTGTGCTTACTTTCATGTAAAAGCTACGTTTACACTATAAAACAGGCCTCCCCGGATGAAAACTACATTCTGTTGTCACTTTCATGTAATAGCCAGGTTTTGGTCTGTAAACTGACCTCCAGCGGAGAAATCCACTATATTTGCTTAGTTTCATGTAAAAGCCATGTTTCCAAAATTAAACAGTGCCTCTACTGTTGAAAACTACATTCTGTGCTTAATTTCATGTAAAAGCTATGTTTACAGCATTAAACAGTTCTCTTGTGTTGAAACCTACATTCTGTGCTTACTTTCATGTGAAAGCTACCTTTACAATCTCATAAAACAGGCCTCGCGTGAGCTACGTTTACACTCATCAACCAGGCATCCCGTGATGAAACTTCATTCTGCTGTCAATTTCATGTAAAAGGAAAGTTTCCAGCATTAGACAGGCCTCCCGTGATGAAAACTACATTATATGATTACTTTCATGTAAAGGAACGTTTTCCAGTAATAAACAAAAATTCTGTGATGAAAAACTACATTCTGTTGTCACTTTCATGTAAAAGCCAGGTTTTGGTCTGTAAACTGACCTCCAGTGGAGAAATCCACACATTCAAGGCTTAGCTTCATGTAAAAGCTATGTTTCCAGCATTAAACAGTGCTCTTGTGTTGAAAACTACATCCTATAAAGCTTACTTGCATGTGAAAGCTACGTTTACACCATCAAACAGGCCTCCCAGAGACGAAATCCACATTATATGCTTACTTTCAAGTAAAAAGCTACGTTAACACCATCAAACAGGCCTCCCCGTACAAAACTTCATTCTGTTGTCACTTTCATGTAAAAGCTATGTTTCCAACATTAAACAGGCTCCCTAGTGCTGAAACTACATTCCCAGTTCAATCTTTTGTAAAAGCTTTGTTTACAATCTGCCATCAAACAGGCCTCCCGTTATGAAAACTACATTTTCTGCTGTTTCTTCCATGCAAAAGGAACGTTTCCAGCATTAAACAGGCCTCCTGTGATGAAAACTACATTCTGTTGTCACTTTCATGTAAAAGCCAGGTTTTGGTCTGTAAACTGAGCTCCCGTGGAGAAATCCACATTATCTGCTTAGTTTCATGTAAAAGCTATGTTTCCAGTATTAAACAGTGCTCTAGTGTTGAAAAATACATTCTGTGCTTACTTTCATGTAAAAGCTACCTTTACACTATCAAACAGGCCTCCCGTGATGAAAACTACATTCTGCTGTCACTTTCATGGAAAAGCTACGTTTACACCATCAAACAGGCCTCCCGGGATGAAAACTACATTCTGTTGTCACTTTCATGTAAAAGCCAGGGTTTGGTCTGTAAACTGACCTCCAGTGGGGAAATCCACATTATCTGCTTACTTTCATGTAAAAGCTATGTTTCCAGCATTAAACAGTGCTCTAGTGTTGAAAACTACATTCTGTGCTTACTTTCATGTGAAAGCTACGTTTACACCATCAGTGAGGCCTCCCGTGATGAAAACTTCATTCTGCTGTCACTTTCATGTAAAAGGAACGTTTGCAGCATTAAACAGCCTCCCGTGATGAAAATTACATTATATGCTTACTTTCATGTAAAAGGAACTTTTCCAGCATTAAACAGGCCTCGTGACGAAATCCACATTATGCTTACTTTCAAGTAAAAGCTACGTTTACACCATCAAACAGGCTCTGTGATGAAAACTTCATTCTGCTGTCACTTTCATGGAAAAGCTACGTTTACACTATCGTGGCCTCCCGTGACGAAATCCACATTATATGCTTACTTTCATGTAAAAGCTACGTTTACACCATCAAACAGGCCTCCCGTGATGAAAACTTCATTCTGTTGTCACTTTCATGTAAAAGCTATGTTTCCAACATTAAACAGTCCTCCCGTGATGAAAACTACATTCTGTTGTCACTTTCATGTAATAGCCAGGTTTTGGTCTGTAAACTGACCTCCCGTGGAGAAATTCATTATCTGCTTAGTTTCATGTAAAAGCTATGTTTCCAGCATTAAACAGTGCTCTAGTGTTGAAAAATACATTCTGTGCTTACTTTCATGTAAAAGCTACGTTTACACTATCAAACAGGCCTCCCGTGATGAAAACTACATTCTGCTGTCACTTTCATGGAAAAGCTACGTTTACACCATCAAAAAGGCCTCCCGTGATGAAAAACTTCATTCTGCTGTCACTTTCATGTAAAAGGAACGTTTCCAGCATTAAACAGGCCTCCCGTGATGAAAACTACATTCTGTTGTCACTTTCATGTAAAAGCCAGGTTTTGGTCTGTAAACTGACCTCCCGTGGAGTATCCACATTATCTGCTTTAGCTTTCATGTAAAAGCTATGTTTCCAGTATTAAACAGTGCTCTAGTGTTGAAAAATACATTCTGTGCTTACTTTCATGTAAAAGCTACGTTTACACTATCAAACAGGCCTCCCGTGATGAAAACTACATTCTGCTGTCACTTTCATGGAAAAGCTACGTTTTCACCATCAGACAGGCCTCCCGTGATGAAAACTACATTCTGCTGTTACTTTCATGTAAAAGGAACGTTTCCAGCATTAAACAGGCCTCCCGTGATGAAAACTACATTCTGTTGTCACTTTCATGTAAAAGCCAGGTTTTGGTCTGTAAACTGACCTCCAGTGGAGAAATCCACATTATCTGCTTAGTTTCATGTAAAAGGAACGTTTGCAGCATTAAACAGGCCTCCCGTGATGAAAATTACATTATATGCTTACTTTCATGTAAAAGGAACGTTTCCAGCATTAAACAGGCCTCCCGTGATGAAAAACTACATTATATGATTACTTTCATGTAAAAGGAACGTTTCCAGCATTAAACAGGCCTCCCGTGATGAAAACTACATTCTGTTGTCACTTTCATGTAAAAGCCAGGTTTTGGTCTGTAAACTGACCTCCAGTGGAGAAATCCACTATATTTGCTTAGTTTCATGTAAAAGCCATGTTTCCAGCATTAAACAGTGCTCTAGTGTTGAAAACTACATTTTGTGCTTAATTTCATGTAAAAGCTATGTTTACAGCATTAAACAGTTCTCTTGTGTTGAAAACTACATTCTGTGCTTACTTTCATGTGAAAGCTACGTTTACACCATCAAACAGGCCTCGCGTGACGAAATCCACATTATATGCTTACTTTCAACTAAAAGCTACGTTTACACCATCAAACAGGCCTCCCGTGATGAAAACTTCATTCTGCTGTCACTTTCATGTAAAAGGAACGTTTGCAGCATTAAACAGGCCTCCCGTGATGAAAACTACATTATATGCTTACTTTCATGTAAAAGGAACGTTTCCAGCATTAAACAGGCCTCCCGTGATGAAAACTACATTCTGTTGTCACTTTCATGTAAAAGCCAGGTTTTGGTCTGTAAACTGACCTCCCGTGGAAAAATCCACATTATCTGTTTAGCTTCATGTAAAAGCTATGTTTCCAGTATTAAACAGTGCTCTAGTGTTGAAAAATACATTCTGCTGTCACTTTCATGGAAAAGCTACGTTTACACCATCAAACAGGCCTCCCGTGATGAAAACTACATTCTGTTGTCGCTTTCATGTAAAAGGAACGTTTGCAGCATTAAACAGGCCTCCCGTGATGAAAATTACATTATATGCTTACTTTCATGTAAAAGCTACGTTTACACTATCAAACAGGCCTCCCGTGATGAAAACTACATTCTGTTGTCACTTTCATGTAAAAGCCAGGTTTTGGTCTGTAAACTGACCTCCCATGGAGAAATCCACATTATCTGCTTAGTTTCATGTAAAAGCTATGTTTCCAGCATTAAACAGTGCTCTACTGTTGAAAACTACATTCTGTGCTTACTTTCATGTAAAAGCTATGTTTACAGCATTAAACAGTTCTCTTGTGTTGAAAACTACATTCTGTGCTTACTTTCATGTGAAAGCTACGTTTACACCATCAAACAGGCCTCCCGTGACGAAATCCACATTATATGCTTACTTTCAAGTAAAAGCTACGTTTACACTATCAAACAGGCATCCCATGATGAAAACTAAATTTTTCTGTCACTTTCTAGACAAAAGGAACGTTTCCAGCATTAAACAGGCCTCCGTGATGAAAACTACATTCTGCTGTCACTTTCATGGAAAAGCTACGTTTACACCATCAAACAGGCCTCCCGTGATGCTGAAAACTTCATTCTGGCTATTACTTCCATGTAAAAGGAACGTTTCCAGCATTAAACAGGCCTCCCGTGATGAAAACTACATTCTGTTGTCACTTTCATGTAAAAGCCAGGATTTGGTCTGTAAACTGACCTCCCGTGGAGAAATTCACATTATCTGCTTAGTTTCATGTAAAAGCTATGTAATGTTTCCAGCATTAAACAGTGCTCTAGTGTTGAAAACTACATTCTGTGCTTACTTTCATGTAAAAGCTATGTTTCCAGCATTAAACAGTTCTCTTGTGTTGAAAACTACATTCTGTGCTTACTTTCATGTGAAAGCTACGTTTACACCATCAAACAGGCCTCCCGTGACGAAATCCACATGATATGCTTACTTTCAAGTAAAAGCTACGTTTACACTATCAAACAGGCATCCCATGATGAAAACTAAATTCTTCTGTCACTTTCATGTAAAAGGAACGTTTCCAGCATTAAACAGGCCTCCCGTGATGAAAACTACATTCTGCTGTCACTTTCATGGAAAAGTTACGTTTACACCATCAAACAGGCCTCCCGTGATGAAAACTTCATTCTGCTGTCACTTTCATGTAAAAGGAATGTTTCCAGCATTAAACAGGCCTCCCGTGATGAAAACTACATTCTGTTGTCACTTTCATGTAAAAGCCAGGTTTTGGTCTGTAAACTGACCTCCCGTGGAGAAATTCACATTATCTGCTTAGTTTCATGTAAAAGCTATGTTTCCAGCATTAAACAGTGCTCTAGTGTTGAAAACTACACTCTGTGCTTACTTTCATGTAAAAGCTATGTTTCCAGCATTAAACAGTTCTCTTGTGTTGAACCCTACATTCTGTGCTTACTTTCAGTGAAAGCTACGTTTACACCATCAAACAGGCCTCCCGTGACGAAATCCACATTATATGCTTACTCTTAAATAAACGCTACGTTTACACCATCAAACAGGCCTCCCGTGATGAAAACTTCATTCTGCTGTCACTTTCATGTAAAAGCCAGGTTTTGGTCTGTAAACTGACCTCCCGTGGAGAAATTCACATTATCTGCTTAGTTTCATGTAAAAGCTATGTTTCCAGCATTAAACAGTGCTCTACTGTTGAAAACTACATTCTGTGCTGCACTTCATGTAAAAGCTATGTTTACAGCATTAAACAGTTCTCTTGTGTTGAAAACTACATTCTGTGCTTAATATCATGTAAAAGCTATGTTTACAGCATTAAATGAAGTTCTCTTGTGTTGAAAACTACATTCTGTGCTTACTTTCATGTGAAAGCTACGTTTACACCATCAAACAGGCGTCCCGTGATAAAAACTTCATTCTGCTGTCACTTTCATGCAAAAGGAACGTTTCCAGCATTAAACAGGCCTCCCGTGATGAAAACTACATTATATTTGCTTACTTTCATGTAAAAGGAACGTTTCCAGCATTAAACAGGCCTCCCGTGATGAAAACTACATTCTGTTGTCACTTTCATGTGTGCCGCTTTCAGGTTTTGGCTCCTGTAAACTGACCTCCAGTGGAGAAATCCACATTATCTGCTTTGTTTCATGTAAAAAAGCTATGTTTCCAGCATTAAATTGTCTCTCTTGTGTTGAAAACTACATTCTGTGCTTACTTTTCTATGTAAAAGCTATGTTTCCAGCATTAAACAGTTCTCTTGTGTTAGAAACTACATTCTGTGCTTTACTTTCATGTGAAAGCTACGTTTACACCATCAAACAGGCCACCCGTGATCAAATCCACATTATATGCTTACTTTCAAGTAAAAGCTACGTTTACACTATCAAACAGGCATCCCATGATGAAAACTAAATTCTTCTGTCACTTTCATGTAAAAGAAACGTTTCCAGCATTAAACAGGCCTCCCGTGATGAAAACTACATTCTGTTGTCACTTTCATGTAATAGCCAGGTTTTGGTCTGTAAACTGACCTCCCGTGGAGAAATCCACACATCTTCTGCTTAGTTTCATGTAAAAGCTATGTTTCCAGCATTAACAGTGCTCTAGTGTTGAAAAATACATTCTGTGCTTACTTTCATGTAAAAGCTACGTTTACACTATCAAACAGGCCTCCCCGTGATGAAAACTACATTTTGCTGTCATCTTCATGGGAAAGCTACGTTTACACCATCAAACAGGCCTCCCGTGATGAAAACTTCATCTCTGCTGTCACTTTTCATGTAAAAGGAACGTTTCCAGCATTAAACAGGCCTCCCGTGATGAAAACTACATTCTGTTGTCACTTTCATGTAAAAGCCAGGTTTTTGGTCTGTAAACTGACCTCCCGTGGAGAAATTCACATTATCTGCTTAGTTTCATGTAAAAGCTATGTTTCCAGCATTAAACAGTGCTCTACTGTTGAAAACTACATTCTGTGCTTAATTTCATGTAAAAGTTATGTTTACAGCATTAAACAGTTCTCTTGTGTTGAAAACTACATTCTGTGCTTACTTTCATGTGAAAGCTACGTTTACACCATCAAACAGGACTCGCGTGACGAAATCCACATTATATGCTTACTTTCAAGTAAAAGCTACGTTTACACCATCAAACAGGCGTCCCGCGATAAAAACTTCATTCTGCTGTCACTTTCATGTAAAAGGAACGTTTCCAGCATTAAACAGGCCTCCCGTGATGAAAACTACATTATATGCTTACTTTCATGTAAAAGGAACGCTTCCAGCATTAAACAGGCCTCCCGTGATGAAAACTACATTCTGTTGTCACTTTCATGTAAAAGCCAGGTTTTGGTCTGTAAACTGACCTCCAGTGGAGAAATCTACATTCTGTGCTTACTTTCATGTAAAAGCTATGTTTCCAGCATTAAACAGTTCTCTTGTGTTGAAAACTACATTCTGTGCTTACTTTCATGTGAAAGCTACGTTTACACCATCAAACAGGCCTCCCGTGACGAAATCCACATTATATGCTTACTTTCAAGTAAAAGTTACGGTTTTGCCATCAAACAGGCATCCCATGATGAAAACTACATTCTTCTGTCACTTTCATGTAAAAGGAACGTTTCCAGCATTAAACAGGCCTGCCGTGATGAAAACTACATTCTGTTGTCACTTTCATGTAAAAGCCAGGTTTTGGTCTGTAAACTGACCTCCAGTAGAGAAATCCACATTATCTGCTTATTTTCATGTAAAAGCTATGTTTCCAGCATTAAACAGTGCTCTAGTGTTGAAAACTACATTCTGTGCTTACTTTCATGTAAAAGCTACGTTTACACTATCAAACCGGCCTCCTGTGATGAAAACTACATTCTGTTGTCACTTTCATGAAAAAGCCAGGTTTTGGTCTGTAAACTGACCTCCCGTGGAGAAATCCACATTATCTGCTTAGTTTCATGTAAAAGCTATGTTTCCAGCATTAAACAGTTCTCTTGTGTTGAAAACTACATTCTGTGCTTACTTTCATGTGAAAGCTACGTTTACACCATCAAACAGGCCTCCCGTGACGAACCACATTATATGCTTACTTTCAAGTAAAAGTTACGTTTATACCATCAAACAGGCATCCCATGATGAAAACTACATTCTTCTGTCACTTTCATGTAAAAGGAACGTTTCCAGCATTAAACAGGCCTGCCGTGATGAAAACTACATTCTGTTGTCACTTTCATGTAAAAGCCAGGTTTTGGTCTGTAAACTGACCTCCAGTATAGAGAAATCCACATTATCTGCTTATTTTCATGTAAAAGCTATGTTTCCAGCATTAAACAGTGCTCTAGTGTTGAAAACTACATCTTGTGCTTACTTTCATGTAAAAGCATGCTTATTCAAACCTGCCTCCTGTGTGATGAAAACTTTTTATTCTGTTGTCACTTTCATGAAAAAGCCAGGTTTTGGTCTGTAAACTGACCTCCCGTGGAGAAATCCACATTATCTGCTTAGTTTCATGTAAAAGCTATGTTTCCAGCATTAAACAGTTCTCTTGTGTTGAAAACTACATTCTGTGCTTACTTTCATGTGAAAGTTACGTTTACACCATCAAACAGGCCTCCCGTGACGAAATCCACATTATATGCTTACTTTCAAGTAAAAGCTACGTTTACACTATCAGACAGGCATCCCATGATGAAAACTACATTCTTCTGTCACTTTCATTTTAAAGGAACGTTTCCAGCATTAAAACAGGCCTCCCCGTGATGAAAACTACATTCTGTTGTCACGTTCATGTAATAGCCAGGTTTTGGTCTGTAAACTGACCTCCCGTGGAGAAATCCACATTATCTGCTTAGTTTCCATGTAAAAGCTATGTTTCCAGCATTAAACAGTGCTCAGTGTTGAAAATACATTCTGTGCTTACTTTCATGTAAAAG
>CAMQGK010000167.1:0-68627 GCA_947000775.1 Pterois miles | reverse complement strand
TGTAGCTGTGAGCGTAGCTGTAGCAGACAGCGTGTGCTCAGTTTATCTGTCGGTGAATAAATGCTACGAGGCTACAAGCTACAACTCCTCAGCTGGAAGTCCAGAGACGACTTCCTGTATCTGCGCTGGCTCTCTCTTAAGGAGGACTCTTAAGGTGGACCAGCTTTTCTCCTGAAAGTTATGAGCTGCTCTTCTGAGTTTTAATCAGCTTTTTAATTAATTGTTAATATTCCTTTAAACCCTTTAACCGACAGCGTTAATCAGTTAATATCAGTTTAACAGTTAATTAACATCCCTAAAGCTTAAAACCAGAGACAGATTGTGTTTTTGTGATGAACACACACACACACACACACACACACACACACACACACACACACACACACACACTCACCCCCAGCTTGCGGCTGCGCATGCGTACGTAGCCCTGCTTGACGATGTCGTTGAAGTTGGAGGCCATATTCGGAGGGGGGTGACCTGCTGGCCGTCGCTGTGGAGACCATCCAGATGTTTCTTCCCTCCCTCGACCAGTCTGTCGCTTTCCCGTTCGACCTTCTTCTTTGCCTCTTTGTCCCGTTTGGCTTCCTCGCCACCTCCTGGTTCTATCTATCCTCAACTCTGTCTGCCCTCCTTCACATCTTCCCCATCCTCCCTTTTCTTCTTTTCTCCTTCTTCCCTCCTCTTGTTGTCCTTGTGCTTTTCCTTCACTCTGTCGTTCTTTCATTCACTCTTCACCAGATGGGTCGTCCCTCATTCATCTCCCTCTTTGGCATCTCTAAGAAGTATACAGACAGACAGAAAGAGAGAGACAGAAATGGATATATCTATATCTATATCTATATATATATTTCTCTCTCTCTGTATATATATATATATATATACATATAGCTATAGATATGTATTATTCATCAGAGAGAGGAGCACAACATATCGTTCATTATTCATGCTGGTGACTCGAACCATTAGTGAGGGCAGGTATGCCGGACGGATGCAGGGATTGTGCTGTAATTCACAGCACACTGTGTGTCAGTGTGCGTCTGAATGTGAGTAGATGAGCTCAGTGTGATCTTACATATGTGTAGCGCTATGGCACGAAACTGTAACGCTCGACAAAGGGAATCACAGGAGGCAGGAAATAAAAATGTCTGACGTTTAATTTGTCCTCTAATCTGAGTCTGCTTACCCATCATGCCACGCTGCTTATTCCCTGTTTCCCTCTAGTTACATTTCCATTTCAAACACCCTGATCTCTCCATGCTTTCCTTTCAGCATTCACCGTGTTGCCACGCCGCCGGACATACTAGGCTACAGTACTAGCACCTCTGTGTGAACCTGGATCCGGTGCCCTTCACTGTTCTTAGTGTGTTAAAGCTGCAGCTTCTTCTGTTAACAATCACATGACTGAATGAAACTCTGCAGCCTGTTATCCTGCACTGCTCCCCTGAACATACCTACAAATGAACACAGCAGCCATTTTGCTTTTATGTCACTCTCAGGGAGGGAACCACGGCTGCATAAAGAGAACCGGATCCAGCGCCGAGGCCTGGTACGGAGGTTGTTCAGTGGCGCATGAAGCCAAAATGGCTCAACTTCCGTCTGGAAAAGTACCCAGATTTTCTGGGGTCTTCTGGGTCTTACTGGGCCCTACTGCACATGTCCAATATGTGCAGTAGTGTCTGCTCTGTCACATGACTCGGTCACATGACTCGGTCACAAGACTCGGTCACAAGACTCGGTCGTCACGGTCTGGGGCTCCACTGACATGAACAGAGGAAGGATATTTGGTTTACCTAAAAAAAAAAAAAAAGGTCTAGTAGTGACGACGTAGTGATGGACACAAAGTTGTTGTTCAACCGTTCGGCCTCTACAAACACTGGATCACCGACCGGGGGCCTCCCGGGGTCTTCCTGGGGGTCTTCCTGGGGGCTTGGAGGGAACATACCCAGCCGTGAGACCTCGAAAACGGGGAGGGAGGATCCCAGAACCAGAGCGGGGAATCTGTTTCCTGCATTCTGGTGACTTTAAAACGGTGAAAATGACAAAATAATAAGTAGACTGCAAAAGGCCTACTTTTAATTGATGTGATGCTGTGACAACGTGATACTGTGATACTATGATTCTGTGATACTGTGATGCTGTGATACTGTGATACTGTGATACTGTGATGCTGTGATACTGTGACAACGTGATACTGTGATACTATGATTCTGTGATACTGTGATGCTGTGATACTGTGATACTATGATTCTGTGATACTGTGATGCTGTGATACTGTGATACTGTGATACTGTGATACTGTGATGCTGTGATACTATGATACTGTGATACTATGATTCTGTGATACTGTGATACTGTGATGCTGTGATACTATGATACTGTGATACTATGATTCTGTGATACTATGATACTGTGATACTGTGATACTGTGATGCTGTGATGCTGTGATACTATGATACTGTGATACTGTGATACTGTGATGCTGTGATACTATGATACTGTGATACTATGATTCTGTGATACTATGATACTGTGATACTGTGATACTGTGATGCTGTGATGCTGTGATACTGTGTTACTGTGATACTATGATGCTGTGATGCTGTGATACTATGATGCTGTGATGCTGTGATACTGTGATACTGTGATACTGTGATACTGTGATGCTGTGATGCTGTGATACTGTGATACTGTGATACTGTGATGCTGTGATACTGTGATACTGTGATACTGTGATGCTGTGATACTGTGATACTGTGATACTGTGATTCTGTGATACTGTGATGCTGTGATACTGTGATACTGTGATACTGTGATACTGTGATGCTGTGATACTGTGATACTGTGATACTGTGATTCTGTGATACTGTGATACTATGATACTGTGATTCTGTGATACTATGATACTGTGATACTATGATACTGTGATACTATGATACTGTGATTCTGTGATACTGTGATACTGTGATACTGTGATACTATGATACTGTGATTCTGTGATACTGTGATACTATGATACTGTGATACTGTGATACTGTGATACTATGATACTGTGATTCTGTGATACTGTGATACTATGATACTGTGATACTGTGATACTGTGATACTGTGATACTATGATACTGTGATTCTGTGATACTGTGATACTGTGATACTGTGATACTATGATACTGTGATACTATGATACTGTGATACTGTGATGCTTGATACTATGATACTGTGATACTATGATACTGTGATACTGTGATGCTGTGATGCTGTGATACTGTGATACTGTGATACTATGATGCTGTGATGCTGTGATACTGTGATACTGTGATACTGTGATACTGTGATGCTGTGATACTATGATACTGTGATACTGTGATACTGTGATACTATGATACTGTGATACTGTGATGCTGTGATACTGTGATGCTGTGATACTATGATGCTGTGATGCTGTGATACTGTGATGCTGTGATGCTGTGATACTGTGATGCTGTGATACTGTGATACTGTGATGCTGTGATACTATGATACTGTGATACTGTGATACTATGATACTGTGATACTATGATACTGTGATGTGTGCAGAGCGTAGCTCAAACCACGCTGCGGTGTGGTGAGCAGCTCCTCTCTGTTAGGAAAAGAAGAGCAAACAAATAATCAACATAAATAAATACTTCGTCCAAAACGGAGGAAGAAATATAGATTTAATGGTTCTACTCCTTCACCATACTCCATATTTATCATATAAACTTTGTGGTAGCCTGTTGGTTATTCCTTTAGTCTACCTCAATGAAGTGCTATTTAATAAAGGTAATGAGGTGATACTTGTCCTCGTTGGGTCAGATAATCCTTTATTATATGATGATAGTGTTCCTGCGGTGTCTCTCTTTAACACTGTGGGTGGAGCAGCCGGTCGCTGACGGAGATATTTACCGTCTTCTGTAGTTTCACCTCGTCCACAGCATCCATAGCACACCACGGCTGTCTTCCCTCGGTCCTCGACATTTCTCCTTCACATCTGTCCGTGACCTCATGACGTTTTCAATCGAGGTCGAGGAAAAGACATTAGGACCTCATTGTTTTAACGTTTCGACTGCAGCCCAAGTCCAAATAAACTGTTACGTCACATTTAGCTGATAGAGAGGAGAGCTGCCATTAAAGTACTAGCACACACACACACACACACACACACACACACACACACACACACACACACACACCCCCCTCAACTTGCCGTCTTCATTGACTCACTTGTGGTAATGAAACTGATATAGAAGAGGTGATGTGACTTATACAGCCATTTATGCATCCTGAGCATGCAGATGGACATGTGCAACCCAGTGTGTGTGTGTGTGTGCGTGTTTGCCATCAGGCTAGGAGCTGTGGGGCATACATTTCCCAGAGGGCTCGGTGGTAAATCTCCCTGACAACAGTGGAACAGAGACATTAAACTTTAACAAAGGGATCATTAACACACACACACACACACACACACACACACACACACTCACACACACACACACACACACACACTCACACACTCACTCACACACACACACACACACACACTCACACACACACACTCACACACTCACACACACACACACACACTCACACACACACACACACACACACTCACACACACACACACACTCACACACACACACACACACACACACACACACACTCACACACTCACACACACACACACACCACACACACACACACACACACACACACACACACACACACACACACACACACACACACCACTCACACACACACACACACCACTCACACACACACACTCACACACACACACACACACACACACACACACCACTCACACACACACACACACCACTCACACACACACACCCCACACTCCTCACACACACACACCACACACACACACACACACACTCCCACACTCACACACACACACACACACTCACCCCACACACACACACACACTCACACACACACACACACACCACTCACCACACACACACACACACACACACACACACACACACACACACACACACACACACACACACACACACACACTCACACACACACACACACACACACACACACACACACCACACTCACACACACACACACACACACCACACACACACACACCACTCACTCACTCACACACACACACACACCACACACACACACACACACACACCACACACACACACACACACCACACACACACACACTCACACAGAAAGCTGGCAGAGGAGGTTTATCATTATGGCGATGTTTGTTTAGCTGAGTGGCTCAGGCACAAAACACTATTAAACAAACAGATTCAGACTGAATGGAAGAGCTCACCATGATGCAAATACACACACACACACACACACACACACACACACACAACACGATGTCAATGACAAGAACAAACATGTACACATGAATGTGTCACAACACCTATAATCTCTGTTTGTCCTAATGGAGGCGTTGAATTGGCCCTCCGTGGACAGATATGCAGTTCAGGTTGCACTGTGTTCAAGGTGTGCTATTCATGATTGATACCATGAATAAGTCACCAGTATGTTCACCATCAATACCAAAGCACATCGCTAGGAAGACCAGAAGCCTCTGCTAGGTCTTACTCTTCATTTTCCATTGAGTACCACAGAAGAGTAAGGATTATGGGTGATTGAGATATTGTGATTTCAACGCTGCTCTGTGGATCAAATGATTGTGTGATGTGAAAGTGATCGCTCATAGTGACGAGGCAGCACAGATTTATCAGCCAACTCAACCAGCTGAGCACAACTCCTCCGTTTCCACGACCGCAGTAACCGCTGAGTGCAACACCGCGGTAACGCCGTTCGCCTCGCTCACAGATTATAATACGACTACTCTGGGAGTCGAACAGCCGCTGGCAGAACCACAGAAAGAATGGATAAAATATATTTTATTGATTATCATAGTCTGAAAGATGTTTTATTTTGAGAAATGCCTGGATAACTCCGTCTATGCCTATCGCTGAGACACTCGGTCGCATGATATGTTGCCCCAAAAACGAAGCCCACAGGCAGCAAAACTGAGAGGAAAACTAAGGTGGTTGGAGAGCTGCTTCGGAGAGGGGATAAGGCCCGATGAGGACTCAGACGAAGAAAAAGAAGGCTGCATTTAAAAGACAATATCCAGAGTCCTACTTAAAATACGAGTGTATCACCACAGGAGATTGTCACGCACACAGCCGGCTCTGCATAATATGTGGTGACAGGCCAGAACATGAGGCAGCGAAGCCTTCAGAGCTGCTTCAGCACACAGAGACCTTAAAAGGCCTTGAAAGGATGTTTCAGACAGCAGCTCTGCCGGTGTTGGGGATTAAAATCAAGGCAGAACACTCTGAGATCGCCAAAAAAGACTGAAAACCCTGCTTCCATTTCCAACATCCTGTCTTTGTGAAGCGGGTTTTCTGCAGTGACAGAACCGGACATCAGGATCACTCTTTGGGTGTCATTGTGTCCCATTACCCCTCGACTGGACCGGACTCCCACTAATTCAGCGTAATGGTGAGTTGGAATTTCTTATGCACTTTATATTTGTCTTTATGCAGGTAGTATCATTTTATTTTGTCATATTTATCCCCCACACCTTGAAGGTCAGTCTGTGAAAATATTGTCTCACATGAAACCAGTCCGTGGTACAAAAACAGATGAGGACCGCCAATGTAGAGAACTACATGGCAGTGCAACATGGCCGACCTCTTCTCAGTCCCAGCTCGGCACACACTGCTGTTTGGTAAGCTCGCCATCGGAAACTGATGTAGGAGGCACCCTGATGCAACAGTATGTGACAAACCAGGCTTTCAACTAACTCCAGTGTAAACCCCACCACAGTCTTCATCACCAGTCAGAGCCAGTGACGTAGTATTAATAGTGTCAGAGTCAGCTCAGGGTGGTGGATGGGTAAAGCAAACACAAGACTTCCAACCAGGACACTGCTGTTCGTGTCCCGCGTGAAACTAAAGGTCATGTAGACTTGAAAGAAAGGGGTCGCTCGAATGGACAAGAAAAAAAAACTCAAAATATTGCGTGGATGAGGTGGAAAAGTTTGTGTATTAAAGAAAGCGGAATGCAAACAGACTTGAATGAATTATGGCGACCATGAGTCATGTGACTTTATGCTATAATTGGATGGAAACCTGGCTAATGTTGTTTTCACAGCTTTTTGAGCTGCCCCCAAGTGTCCAAAAACACAGATTTAAATGGCAATTATTCTCTAAAATTAGTAATTGTTGTAATTTAATTTACTGTAGTTTTGCCGAATAGGTTTAAATGTAACTTATATGTGTTTACAGCCAGACTGGTCGTGGTAGTCGGTGTTACACGCTGGTCGGGTGCACACTGATTATTTTCACGTAGCCACTGCCCACACTTTCTGTTTTTACAGAAATAAAGTCCATTTAGTTAATTTTGGCATATCAGTGGCAGGTTGTCAATACAGAGTCGGACACTACAAACTGACAGTGAATGCATCATCTCCATTTGGAGTCTCGTTACCTCACGGCTGCTTTACCTCACGGCTGCGTTACCTCACGGCTGCGTTACCTCACGGCTGCGTTACCTCACGGCTGCTTTACCTCGCGGCTGCGTTACCTCGCGGCTGCGTTACCTCACGGCTGCGTTACCTCACGGCTGCGTTACCTCGCGGCTGCGTTACCTCACGGCTGCGTTACCTCACGGCTGCGTTACCTCACGGCTGCGTTACCTCGCGGCTGCGTTACCTCACGGCTGCGTTACCTCGCGGCTGCGTTACCTCGCGGCTGCGTTACCTCGCGGCTGCTTTACCTCGCGGCTGCTTTACCTCATGGCTGCTTTACCTCATGGCTGCTTTACCTCACGGCTGCGTTACCTCACAGTTGAGTTACCTCTACCTGGACCCGTGTTTAAGAGACCCCATGTATGAGATTATGTATGTGGTTGAGACCATTGGTTGAGATTGTTGTTTGTGTCCACTATGTATTGTTTCATGGCTTTGTTGTAAAGCACTTTGGGAGCCTTTCGGCTATTGTAAAGCGCTGTACCAATAAACTTTGATTGATTGATTGATTGACTGGTTGAGACTGTTGGTTGTGAACGTTGGTTGAGACCGCTGGTTGTGAACGTTGGTTGAGACCGCTGGTTGAGACCGTTGGTTGTGAACATTGGTTGAGACCGTTGGTTGTGAACGTTGGTTGAGACCGCTGGTTGAGACCGTTGGTTGAGACCGTTGGTTGAGACCGTTGGTTGTGAACGTTGGTTGTGAACGTTGGTTGAGACCGCTGGTTGAGACCGTTGGTTGAGACCGTTGATTGAGACCGTTGGTTGTGAACGTTGGTTGAGACCGTTGGTTGAGACCGCTGGTTGAGACCGTTGGTTGAGACCGTTGGTTGAGACCGTTGGTTGAGACCGTTGGTTGTGAACGTTGGTTGAGACCGTTGGTTGAGACCGTTGGTTGAGACCGTTGGTTGTGAACGTTGGTTGTGAACGTTGGTTGAGACCGCTGGTTGAGACCGTTGGTTGAGACCGTTGGTTGAGACCGTTGGTTGTGAACGTTGGTTGAGACCGTTGGTTGAGACCGCTGGTTGAGACCGTTGGTTGAGACCGTTGGTTGAGACCGTTGGTTGTGAATGTTGGTTGAGACCGCTGGTTGAGATCGTTGGTTGAGACCGTTGCTTGTGAACGTTGGTTGAGACCGTTGGTTGAGACCGCTGGTTGAGACCGCTGGTTGAGACCGCTGGTCGAGACCGCTGGTTGAGACCGTTGGTTGAGACCGTTGGTTGAGACCGTTGGTTGAGACCGCTGGTTGAGACCGCTGGTTGAGACCGTTGGTTGAGACCGTTGGTTGAGACCGTTGGTTGTGAACGCTGGTTGAGACCGTTGGTTGAGACCGTTGGTTGAGACCGCTGGTTGAGACCGTTGGTTGTGAACGCTGGTTGAGACCGCTGGTTGAGACCGCTGGTTGAGACCGTTGGTTGAGACCGTTGGTTGTGAACGCTGGTTGAGACCGCTGGTTGAGACCGTTGGTTGAGACCATTGGTTGAGACCGCTGGTTGAGACCGTTGGTTGAGACCGTTAGTTGTGAACGTTTGTTGAGACCGCTGGTTGAGACCGTTGGTTGAGACCGTTGGTTGTGAACGTTGGTTGAGACCGCTGGTTGAGACCGTTGGTTGAGACCATTGGTTGAGACCGTTGGTTGAGACCGTTGGTTGTGAACGTTGGTTGAGACCGCTGGTTGAGACCGTTGGTTGAGACCGCTGGTTGAGACCGTTGGTTGAGACCGTTGGTTGAGACCGTTGGTTGAGGCCGTTGGTTGAGACCGCTGGTTGAGACCGTTGGTTGTGAACATTGGTTGAGACCGTTGGTTGTGAACGTTGGTTGTGAACGTTGGTTGAGACCGCTGGTTGAGACCGTTGGTTGAGACCGTTGGTTGAGACCGTTGGTTGTGAACGTTGGTTGAGAACGCTGGTTGAGACCGCTGGTTGAGACCGTTGGTTGAGACCGTTGGTTGAGACCGTTGGTTGAGACCGTTGGTTGTGAATGTTGGTTGAGACCGCTGGTTGAGATCGTTGGTTGAGACCGTTGGTTGAGACCGTTGGTTGAGACCGCTGGTTGAGACCGTTGGTTGAGACCGCTGGTTGAGACCGCTGGTTGAGACCGCTGGTTGAGACCGTTGGTTGTGAACGCTGGTTGAGACCGCTGGTTGAGACCGTTGGTTGAGACCATTGGTTGAGACCGCTGGTTGAGACCGCTGGTTGAGACCGTTGGTTGAGACCGTTGGTTGTGAACGCTGGTTGAGACCGCTGGTTGAGACCGTTGGTTGAGACCATTGGTTGAGACCGCTGGTTGAGACCGTTGGTTGAGACCGTTGGTTGTGAACGTTTGTTGAGACTGCTGGTTGAGACCGCTGGTTGAGACCGTTGGTTGAGACCGCTGGTTGAGACCGCTGGTTGAGACCGTTGGTTGAGACCATTGGTTGAGACCGCTGGTTGAGACCGTTGGTTGAGACCGTTGGTTGTGAACGTTTGTTGAGACTGCTGGTTGAGACCGTTGGTTGTGAACGCTGGTTGAGACCGCTGGTTGAGACCGTTGGTTGAGACCATTGGTTGAGACCGCTGGTTGAGACCGCTGGTTGAGACCGTTGGTTGAGACCGTTGGTTGTGAACGTTTGTTGAGACCGCTGGTTGAGACCGCTGGTTGAGACCGTTGGTTGAGACCGCTGGTTGAGACCGCTGGTTGAGACCGCTGGTTGAGACCGTTGGTTGAGACCGTTGGTTGAGACCGCTGGTTGAGACCGCTGGTTGAGACCGCTGGTTGAGACCGCTGGTTGAGACCATTTGTTTACCAGTGTTTTGTTTTGTAAGTTCCATTAGTGACATTTGTCAGGTTTTTTATGGACGTTTGTGACGTGTTATCTGTAGTTGTGTCACCTTGTTTCTGTACGCACTTTACTGACTTAGTTTATGCTCAACTATGACGTTTTCCCTTACCTTAACTAAGTGGTTTTGCGTGGTGTACAAATGATGTGAAAACACGAAAATGTGCATGTAATGTGTATTTATACGCTTTCCTGTGAGAGTGGGTTGAATAAAACAGCTTTCACTTGATCCGGTCTGTTCATTCTTGGTCGAGTTGACATAAAAAAGCACTGATGTCGGCAGGTAGAGGGTTTATTAACCAGAATACAGCGGAGTCTGATGTCATGATGTGGTCGACTCACAGCTTTAACATTATTAACTACAGCTTAGTAAATTCTCTCTCAGTCCATCAAACAGTCACAGTCGTGACTTTGAACTCTACCAGCTTTAGACTCCAATAATTTTATTTAAATAGCAGCTTTTGTGATTTGGAAACTGCACTCACTGAAACCTTGATTGAGTTTGAGATCAAAACATTAATCCATCAGGCTTTTGAGGTACAAATGACTACTGGCAGAGAATGGTGGAAAAGCCTTGGTGCAAAATCAGCTGGCTTGTCTTAGAGCACCACACCACACAGAGGACAAGCTTTGAGGAAACAGTGGAGCACCAGAAAAGTTCCCACATGGGTGCTTGATTTTGGACCGTTTTGGTGGCTCTAGAGATTATGAGCTTATGTATCCAGACATTTGATTTTTTTAAGTACCGGTATTCCTATTTCAGGTCATGTGCCCCATACAGAACTCAATGATCCGCTGACTATACTATCATAATTCGGGTTTGATGATATGCTATTAAGTCCACTGAAACGAAACCAATGAGCTCCAGTATCGGCATAAAAGAGCCATAATGACGGAGCTTGAATAAGCACCATTGTGACCAGAAGGACCAACAGCGATGCATTCAGCGCCCTCTTCCCCCAAAACTCCTTTTCTTTCCCTCCCTTTCCATATGTGTACATATGTTTTTTTAAACATTAATTTCTTCATTTAACAGGTACAATAAAATACAAGTAAAGGACTCCCCAAGTAGACTCATGTTTTCAAAGGGGTCCGTTGACCTCTGACCTCCAGATGTGTGGATGTAAATGGGTTCTCTGGGTCCCCACCAGTCTCCCCTTTACAGACATGCCCACTTTCTGATAGTCCCAGTCAGTCTGGATCAAGTCCTAGTCAAGTCCTAGTCAAGTCAGCACTCTGACACACTGACAGCTGTTGTTGTCTGTTGGGCTGCAGTTTGTCATGTTCTGATTGGAGCAGATTTTTGATGCTAAAGTCAGAACCTGGGAGGGTTTCTGGACTATATCTGGTATTGATTTATCTTGTTTTATGATTTCCAATAATAAATATATACATGCATTTGCATCAAACAGCATATTAGTCCACTAACATGTTGATTAAATACTGGACTAATTCTGCAATTCAATATTTTTATAGATTGTCATAGTTTTCAAGCATGAAAAGGAAGATATTATATTTTCACTGGAATAGTCTCATGCATCAAAAATGGTAAATGAGATTTTAGTTTAATTAAATGTTTTTTTTATCAAATGTTTTAACACTGGCACCCCTAGACAACAACTGTGAGGCATTGAAATAATACAATGCAAAAACTACTACAGGCAAAAAAGATACAAAAATGACTTTAATTACTTAAATGGGTTTCAGTTGCAGCGTCAGACTTAATGGGTCAACTACATGAACAGTGATCTCTAATTAAAAACACACTCAAAAAGGCATCTCATCGAGGCAAGAGCTAATTCAGAACAAGGGCACGACGTCGATTCACTGATGCTCCCTCATTGATCCTGTGTGTGTTTGTGTGTGATGACACTGGATCAATGAAGTGTTCACAGTCTATTCTCTGACAAGCCAGCTGCCCTCACATCAACTGTGATGCACTGCTGTAAAGAGTGTGAACAGTGAATAATGAGTGTGAAAGAGATGGCAGCCTCTATCGCAACTCATAGCATCAGTGGTAGGTCTTCTTATAATTGCAGTTAGTGGTAACAACAGACATCAGACTGACAGCAGACCGACAGCAGACATCAGACCAACAACAGACATCAGACTGACAGCAGACCGACAGCAGACATCAGACCAACAGCAGACATCTGACCGACAGCAGACCAACAACAGACCAACAACAGACCAACAAGAGATCAACAGCAGACATCAGACCGACAGCAGACATCAGACCGACAGCAGACCAACAACAGACCAACAACAGACCAACAACAGACCGACAGCAGACATCAGACTGACAGCAGACCGACAACAGACAATCAGATCAACAGCAGACCAACAACAGACCAACAACAGACCAACAACAGACATCAGACCGACAGCAGACCGACAGCAGACCAACAGCAGACCAACAACAGACCGACAGCAGACATCAGACGGACAGCAGACCGACAACAGACATCAGACTGACAGCAGACCGACAACAGACCGACAGCAGACACCAGACTGACAGCAGACCAACAGCAGACCAGACAACAGACATCAGACCAACAGCAGACCGACAGCGGACCGACAACAGACATCAGACCAACAACAGACCAACAACAGACCGACAGAAGACATTAGACCGACAGCAGACCGACAACAGACATAACTGCAGACCAGACCGACAGCAGACCAACAGCAGACCAACAACAGACCGACAGCAGACCAACAACAGACCGACAGCAGACATCAGACTGACAGCAGACCGACAACAGACATCAGATCAACAGCAGACCAACAACAGACCAACAACAGACCAACAACAGACATCAGACCGACAGCAGACCGACAGCAGACCAACAGCAGACCAACAGCAGACCAACAACAGACCAACAGCAGACATCAGACGGACAGCAGACCGACAGCAGACATCAGACAGACAGCAGACCGACAACAGACCGACAGCAGACACCAGACTGACAGCAGACCAACAACAGACCGACAGAAGACATTAGACCGACAGCAGACCGACAACAGACTAACTGCAGACCAACAGCAGACCAACAACAGACCGACAGCAGACCGACAGCAGACCAACAACAGACATCAGACTGACAGCAGAGCGACAGCAGACATCAGACCGACAGCAGACATCTGACCGACAGCAGACCGACAGCAGACATCAGACTGACAGCAGACCAACAACAGACCGACAACAGACCAACAACAGACCGACAGCAGACATCAGACTGACAGCAGACCGACAACAGACATCAGATCGACAGCAGACCAACAACAGACCAACAACAGACCAACAACAGACATCAGACCGACAGCAGACCGACAGCAGACATCAGACGGACAGCAGACCGACAACAGACATCAGACTGACAGCAGACCGACAGCAGACCGACAACAGACATCAGACCGACAGCGGACCGAAAGCAGACCGACAACAGGCATCAGACCAACAGCAGACCGACAACAGACATCAGACTGACAGCAGACCGACAGCGGACCGACAACAGACATCAGACCGACAGCGGACCGAAAGCAGACCGACAACAGACATCAGACCAACAGAAGATCGACAGCAGACATCAGACCAACAGCAGACAGCAGACCGACAGCAGACCGACAGCAGACCGACAGCAGACATCAGACTGACAGCAGACACCAGACAGACATCAGACCGACAGCAGACACCAGACAGACAGCAGACCGACAGCAGACCGACAGCAGACCAACAACAGACCAACATCAGACATCAGACCAAAAGCAGACCGACAGCAGACACCAGACAGACATCAGACCGACAGCAGACACCAGACAGACAGCAGACCGACAGCAGACCGACAGCAGACCGACAGCAGACCAACAACAGACCAACATCAGACATCAGACCAAAAGCAGACCGACAGCAGACACCAGACAGACAGCAGACCGACAATAGACCGACGACAGACTGAAAACAGACCAACAGCAGACATCAGACCGACAGCAGACCGAGAACAGACCAACAGCAGACATCAGACTGACAGCAGACACCAGACAGACATCAGACCGACAGCAGACACCAGACAGACAGCAGACCGACAGCAGACCGACAGCAGACCAACAACAGACCAACATCAGACATCAGACCAAAAGCAGACCGACAGCAGACACCAGACAGACAGCAGACCGACGACAGACTGACAACAGACCAACAGCAGACATCAGACCGACAGCAGACCGAGAACAGACCAACAGCAGACATCAGACTGACAGCAGACATCAGACCGACAACAGACCGACATCAGACCAACAGCAGACAGCACACCGACAGCAGACATCAGACCGCTTTAGCTTTGAAATACTAAACAAAGCTACGGCAAGCCCCAAGAGATACTAACAGCCTCAATACAAGAGCTGCTGACCTGAGAAGGAGGATCGTGAACCAACTGGAAACCTGGAGCCTCCGACAAATACCGAAGCTGAGTTGTCAAGTACCTTCAGCAGATCTGCTAGAAGATGTGAATGCTGTGATAAGAACCATCCCTGCAGGGACCATCACTGAGACCACCAAGCTGATTCACAGTACAGCCACAGTAATCCTTGAAATACTGGGATATAAGTTCAGTACAGGGCATCAGAAGCAGTACCCTCCATGGAAGAGACAGTTAGAGGCCATGATAAAGGCGACACAGATAGTCAGTCAGCTAGCAGAGCTGCAGAAGGGTAACATGGTGAATAAAGGGATATCCAGGAAATACAACAAGCTCTCCAAACCTGAAGCACTCGAAACTGCCAGACAGAGACTAACAGCTCTGGCCACCCGGCTGAAGAGATACACCAAGGAGGTAGAGGCCAAGAATAAACAAGACGTTCTCCACTCAACCAGCCAAGGTGGACTCTCAGTGGCAGGGAAGCCACAGCAGCCGGTCTGACCCACCAAGAGCTGAGACGGAAAGATACTGGAAGGGCATCACACAACACCGATGCCCAGTGGCTAGTGGACCTAAGAACTGACCACGACTGTCTCCCAGAACAAGAACCAGTAACCATCTCAATGGCAGACATCCAAGAAAGAGTGTCAAAGATGAAGAGCTGGACAGCACCGGGCCCCGATATGATCCATACTTACAGTCCTAACCGACAGTCCAGAGCTGCGTTTCACTGTGCAGCGCTGTGTTGTAATGAGATCAGTGAGATATCTGCTGCAGTGTTGATGAAACACTTGAAGTGCCTATTAATCTAAATAGTTTCATGGTCTCCATGTTGTTTATTTTCTATGCTACTGTCACAATATAGGAGGAGAGCTGGTGAAAAATTAAAGCAACTCAGATGATTCTTTGATTGGCTGATTGAATTTCCTCGTTCCCACAATGATGAAACTGTGGCTACTGCCAATCCTACTGGCCCTCCACGGCGTGGCTGTGGCTTCTGGGTATGATTGATAGCCGCCTTTACTGTTTGAGGAACTGAGCTTTTCTAACCCAGTTTCACCCTGTAACACCTTTCAGCAAACACTATCTCTCTCTCACTCACTATCATATCCCTCCCTCCTCCATTTCTGCTCCTCTCGTGGTAATCCCTCTATCACATCTTCAGTAACCCCAGCCCATGTTTTATCCTATTACTGACACACAACTCCAAGTATTCTCCACAATGGTACACACACACACGCATGCATGTACATACGCACACACCCATGCAGACACACACACTCACGTGCATGTAAAACCACAGTCTACACATACACATTAAAACACTGAGAAACCACAGTTCACATTTCCTGCACAGCTCTTTGCATCTTCTGCATACTGAGCGATTTCTGCTTCTTAAACCCAAAACACTGCAGTGATCTGTTGAACGGTGACCTCAGACTCTGACTAATGGCTGTAGGATGTCTTCCAATACATTGATTATTAGAAGAAAAATAAATAAATCCAATGGTACCACAAAAGGTACCATGCTCCTTTCGGTTTAAACTCTATCACCAAACTACCAAAGAAGAGCCACCTACAACAACACCACGAACTACACTGATCTACACAGCAGCACAAAGTCAAGACTGTGTTTCAGAACTGGAGGAGCACTGCTCACGTCAAATGGCATCAAGACCCCCAAGGCTCAGAGCTATCGGGCCCATAACGGGACGGCTCAGCTCGTAAAGACAGCAGCAGAGTTTTTACTCCGACACAAGAAGAAGAAAAGGCTTTTTCTAGCCTAGTGTTTTCAGAGTGAGACAGGTCTGCAGCAGCCAGATGGCAACTGTTTCTACCCTTCACCAGGGACCAGGGACCAGGGACCAAGGACCAGGGACCAACAGGGTCCAAGGACCAAGGACCAGGGACCAGGGACCAGGAACCAGGGACCACGGACCAGGGACCAAGGACCAGGGACCAGGGACCAGGGACCAGGGACCAAGGACCAGGGACCAGGGACCAGGGACCAGGGACCAGGGACCAGGAACCAGGGACCAGGGACCAGGAACCAGGGACCACGGACCAGGGACCAGGGACCAAGGACCAGGGACCAAAGACCAGGGACCAGGGACCAAGGACCAGGGACCAGGGACCAAGGACCAGGGACCAGGGACCAGGGACCAAGGACCAAGGACCAGGGACCAAGGACCAGGAACCAGGGACCACGGACCAGGGACCAGGGACCAAGGACCAAGGACCAGGGACCAGGGACCAGGGACCAAGGACCAAGGACCAGGGACCAAGGACCAGGGACCAGGGACCAAGGACCAGGGACCAGGGACCAGGGACCAAGGACCAGGGACCAGGGACCAAGGACCAGGGACCAGGGACCAGTGACCAGTGACCAGGGACCACGGACCAGGGACCAGGGACCAAGGACCAGGGACCAGGGACCAAGGACCAAGGACCAAGGACCAGGGACCAGGGACCAGTGACCAGGAACCAGGGACCACGGACCAGGGACCAAGGACCAAGGACCAGGGACCAGGGACCAGGGACCAAGGACCAAGGACCAGGGACCAGGGACCAGGGACCAAGGACCAACCATACAAACAAAACAGGACCAGGGACCAGGGACCAAGGACCACGAACTAGGGACCAGGGATCAAGGACCAAGGACCACGAACCAAGGACCAGGGACCAGGCCACTGCCAGCTATGCAGACCGCTCACACCAGTGCGCCTACTGCGCTGCCTGCTCTGCTAGCAATTTAAGATTTATTCAAAATCAAGTCATATGTACTATTGTTTGATAATATCATATATAATAAATACTACATTACATATTGATTAAAATGTGTAAAACTTAAATACTGCTCATCTGTACTCTGTCAGAACCTTCTAGGGATCTAACAGTGGGACCGGGTGTGTTGGGGGTGCAGGGTTTCAAAGCACTCACCTTCGAGTCAACAGCCAGTTTTGAGGTGGGAAGCCAGTGAGGGATCATGTCGGTGGACGGAGACCCTGAATGGCTCAGGGGTCAGGGCAGGACAAGCACCCTAGAAAATATAAGAAACTTCAGTCAGAGCAACACATATTTTCTCTGAAGCCTTTACTGACTCTGGTATGGATTTCTTCCTGGAAATAGCCACAGCCGTGCACTCAAACAACATCAGTGATATGAAAAAAAAGTTTACACAGAAAAACAAGGGCTGTCAATCAATTCAAATATTTAATCACAGCAATCGCATGATTGTCCATAGTTAATTGTAATTTTTATTTATTCTAAATGAACCTTAAAGGGAGATCAGTCCAGTATTTAATCCTTTAATCAACATGTTAGTGGACAACTATGCTGCTTTGTAATGTAATGTAAATGTATGTATATATTTATAATTGTAAATCAATAACACCACTAATCAATGGCAGATATTGTCCAGAAACCCTCCCAGGTTCTGACTTTAGCATCAACAATCTTTAGTGTAGGTTTGGGGTGTTATTTAACCTTCTTGGCGACAAGCTAGTATGATGTGGTTGGTACCGATGGATTCCTCCGGTTTCATAGTTTCATAAGATCTAATCTTAAAACTGAGCCCACAGCAAGTTGTGTTAATGCTTTAAAGAAATAAACACACTCAGCGCTGTGAGCCATATTTCAGCTTGTTTTCAACAGTTGGGTGGCGACTAATCTCTGTAACCAGATATCTGCATGTGAATACAGAACCTGTCGCCTACAGGACAAGTTTCTGGTATCAGAGGAGTTCTGGTTTCCATTTGTAGTCTGGGTAGTATTGACCGGGGCTGTCGAAGTTAACGCGATAAAAACGCATCAGTGCAAGTTTGTTTCAATGCCACTCATTTCTAACGGAAACCCAAGGAATCCATTGGTACCAGCTATGTCAGAGTCATTTTGTGACGGAGGTTAAAGCCCCCCTCTGGTGTACTTTAATATTTCTATAGTATTCATGTTTAATTGTCATTTCCTGACTACGTTAAACAGCCACACTGTTTTTTTTTTTGACTGAACTGAATTTTGTGCTCCAAGTGAAAAAAGAAGGTTGGTGGTAAAATGGGAACAGGTGCAGTCAACACTGGGGATGTCAGGAGAACCGATACTTTGGTACCAAGTCCATCAAAACGTGACGGTTCTCTCTCTCCAGTACCAGTACCATCCTGTAAAATGCCTGTAGTCAGGGTCCGAAATTAATACCCGCCAAGTGCCAAATGTGGGAAGGTTTTCTGTTTGGTGAGTAACTCTCTGAGGGCTATCCACCACACTGGTGGGGAAACATCTGGACCAAAATCATGTTGGTCACGTGAACAAACTGAGTTTCTACCATGTTTCAGTGTCATTTAACATCACAGGTGTGCTGCTTCTGTCCTCTGCTCTCTGGTAATGAAGTACTCTGACTATCAACCACACCACCATCCACCTCCACTCTGAGAACGAACAGGAAGTAACACTGGCTGGAGGGAGGCTTTCAATGACGCTCCTAACTACATTTTGGTGAGGTAAAGCTGGCATGGCCATTTTCACAGTGGTCCCTCGACCTCATAATTCAGATGTGACATAATTTATACATAATAATGGGCCTTTCAGAAAAACTACTTTAATACTGGTGACAGTGAATATACAGACAATGAGAGGAGCTGAGAGAAAAGGAAAAGAAGCAGTGATGGAAAGAATAAGTGAGAAAACCAGAAGTGGGGGAGTTTGGGATGAAACAGACACTCTCCTCCTCCACACACACACACACACACACACACACACACACACACACACACACACACACCCTCATGCCTCTCCCCAGTCTGCCTCAAGGCAAACACCACTTGGGAAAGCGTCAGTCTGTCTGCTCATAACTATCTGTCACAGATAACGGTGGTAATAAACACACACACACACACACACACACACACACACACACACACACACACCCCTGGACAGGACGCTGCGTCTCCAGCCTCGTATCAGATGATTGCATGCATACACTACAAACACTCGCTCACAGCCGTAACCACTCTCGGTTATCTCCCTCCCTCTCCAGGCTCTCCTCAGACCTCCACAGTGGACGCTGGTTGGATGTTGTGAACCACCGGACACGTTAAAATGAAAAGAGCCCAACGGAGCATTTTGACAACACACAAAGGAAACTTCCTTCATCTGAGAGCAGAAACCGAAGTGATGACCCCCGACAGCCATGTGATCAGATCACAGTTCACTGTGGTCTGCCGCGGTTCGCCACGGATCGCCATGGATCGCCACGGATTGCCACAGATTGCCGCGGATTGCCACAGATTGCCGCGGATCGCCAGAGATCGCCACGGATCGCCACGGTTTGCCGCGGATCACCACGGATCGCCACGGTTTGCCACGGATCGCCACAGATTGCCGTGGTTCGCCACTGATTGCCACGGATCGCCACAGATCGCCACGGATCGCCACGGTTTGCCACGGATCGCCACGGATCGCCACGGATTGCCACGGATCGGACCTTCAGTGAGACAGATGGAGAGAACTAAGAGAAAGAAATACTCAAGAATGAATAAAAAGTAATAAAAATGGATGAATATTAGTTTATACCAGAGATTCACGCACCAAGTTCACACCAGAGGGACAAATGATTTAGTTTTCATTCCTGAGAATTAAAGGTCAGAGAAAAGGTTTTATCACTGTTTTGTTTACTCATAAACATCCATCCATCGTCAACCGCTTATCCCGTTAGGGGTCACGGGGGGGCTGGAGCCGATCCCAGCTGGCATTGGGTGAAGGCGGGTTCACCCTGGACAGGTCTCCAGTCCATCACAGGACACATAGAGACAGACAACATATAGACAGACAACTATTCACACTCACATCCACACCTACGGGCAATTTAGAGTAATCAATTAACCTAAACAGCATGTCTTTGGACTGTGGGAGGAAGCCGGAGTACCCGGAGAAAACCCACACTTACATGGGGAGAACATGCAAACTCCACACAGAAGAGTCCCAAGCCGGAATCGAACCTGCGACCCTCTTGCTAGCGCAACAGAGCTAACCACTGCACCACCGTGCAGCCCCCTACTCATAAACTTTTTGGTTTTTTTTGTTGGAAATGTTTATGTAAATGTTTTTACTGAATACCTGACAAATCTCCCTTTAAGGTACATTTAATGCATTCAAAATATAGGATTAAATAACAAATCTAAACACGTATTCTGTCTCATCCATAATGACAATACAAGTGCTGCATTAAACCTGTAATATTCACCATCACAGCATGTCAAAACCACATCAACGATCGATGCAGCCTCACCTAAAAGTACAAAACAGCCTCACAGAGGTGAAAATCTAATTGGAAAAAGCATTGAAAGTATTGAAGGGAAATAAAACAGAACCATTATTGTGAATTACTACTCTATAAAATGTACCTCAACACAGCTTCATCCCTCAGCAGTGGAGCTGGACACACACAGACATTACAGAGGCCTAACACACACACACACACACACACACACACACACACACACACAGTGGTGCCCAGACTGGATAAAGGACTGTAACGGCATGTCTAGACCGCCCACGAGTGCGTGGCGGCCGCCTCGTTGAACTGATGCGTGTTTCACACCTGTGGCGTTCACACCGGCAGCCTCTCTGCTGCTGCCAGCCTTTTTTTCTACACAGAGTTTGCCTTTCATATTGGCCGTTTCATTTCATTATTAATGTTATTCACAGTATATTGATTATAGACAAGAAGAGGTTTAGAAGCGTGTGGTAATTAACTAATTAGGGATGTTAATAACCATTTAACTGATATTATTATAAGGCATTTTAACCGATTAATGCTATCAGTTAAACATTTAAAAAAAACATTAATAATTAATTAAAAAGCTGAGAAAAACTCAGAGGAGCAACTCATCACATGAAGGAAAAAGCTGGTCCACCTTAAGAGTCCACCTTAAGAGAGAGCCGGCGCAGATACAGGAAGTTGGCTCTGGACTTCCAGCTGAGGAGTTGTAGCTTGTAGCCTCGTAGCATTTATTAACAGCTAGCTGCTAGCAGCTGCTAACGTAGCACAAACACACACTCTGTTTGTCAGACAGTCGCTATCGTTAATCCAACAGACGCAGCTGAGACCTGCTAAACTAAACTAAATGTGGTGGAGACTTTTACTGGGAAAGTGGCTGAATGTCCACGACAGTGAACGCAGCACCGTGGCTGCTACGGTAACTCTCCCGATGGTGAACTGGAGACAGTGAACGCAGCACCGCGGCTGCTACGGTAACTCTCCCGACGGTGAACTGGAGACAGTGAACGCAGCACCGCGGCTGCTACGGTAACTCTCCCGACGGTGAACTGGAGACAGTGAACGCAGCACCGCGGCTGATACGGTAACTCTCCCGACGGTGAACTGGAGACAGTGAAGGCAGCACCGCGGCTGCTGTACTCTCCCACGGTACGGGCAGTGACAGCACCGCGGCTGCTACGGTAACTCTCCCGACGGTGAACTGGAGACAGTGAACGCAGCACCGCGGCTGCTACGGTAGCTCTCCCGACGGTGAACTGGAGACAGTGAACGCAGCACCGCGGCTGCTACGGTAACTCTCCCGACGGTGAACTGGAGACAGTGAACGCAGCACCGCGGCTGCTACGGTAGCTCTCCCGACGGTGAACTGGAGACAGTGAACGCAGCACCGCGGCTGCTACGGTAACTCTCCCGACGGTGAACTGGAGACAGTGAACGCAGCACCGCGGCTGCTACGGTAACTCTCCCGACGGTGAACTGGAGACAGTGAGCGCAGCACCGCGGCTGCTACGGTAACTCTCCCGACGGTGAACTGGAGACAGGCGTGAACGACAGCACCGCGGCTGCTACGGTAACTCTCCCGACGGTGAAGGGAAGGGAAAGGCATTGGCCAATGAACACCATCTGCCAGCTGGGACGGACCACTGAGCCGTCTACAGACCGAGGTCAGGTTAAAGAAAAGGACAGGGCGTCTTCCATCCGTCTGTCTCTCGGTGTCTCCGTCTCTCTCATACACCATCGTGGACATGGACTGGCATTTCGGACCAAAAAGGAATCAGAGGTTGTCGGTTGTAATTGCCGGTCGGGTCGCCCCTCTACTCGGCCCCTCCCCGCCTTCGGGCCGTCTTTCTTTCCATTACTTTTTACGAGTTTCATCTAATACAAAAACATTTTAATTATTAATGAGGTCCGCATTGATTTTGACAGCGAGCCAGTTGTCATACTCTCCCTCTCTCTCCCTGATTCATGAGACGAGGACTTCATGATTTTGCAAAATGAGAAGGTGACAAAATAAATTATGGTCAGTAATAATTAAATTATAGAGGGTTGTCCATTGTCAATAAATATCTGTTGACCAAGGAGCTGATTGTGGATACAGGGGGAGGGGGAGAGGCTGGACCCCCACCATCCACAGGTCTGCTGTGGAGACAGGGAGCAGTTTGAAGCTCCTCGGCGTCCACATCGCCGCGGACCTCAGCTGGGACGAGCACACCGACCGCGTGGTGAAAAAGGCACAGCAACGCCTCTTTCACCTCAGACGGATGAAGAAGTTTGACTTAGAGCCAGAGATCCTGCGAGCCTTCTACAGACTACTGGGACCATCCTGACCGGACGCATCACGGCCTGGTATGGGACCTGCACCACCCTCAACCGCAAGGCGCTGCAGAGGGTGGCGGGAACCGCCCAGAACATCAACCCTCCATCCAGGATCTTTACAATCAACGCTGTGTCAGTAGAGTCCATAGGATAATCAGAGTCCCGACCACCCCGACAAGACTTAACAGGAAGAAAACAACCAATCAGAGCCAGTCTGGAGTTTGATGTCACTGATCAGCTGTCAATCACTCTGAAGTCTGATCAGATATGGATCAATATCCCGTTACTGTAATGACTATTCCTCTCCTCGTGTTCTCAGAAACATCTTGTAGTTACTGTTTAGCTGTAAATTCAGAAAGTTTGTGACCCGGCAGCCATGTTGAGATCAGCTGAGGAAACACCAAGCCCCGCCCACCAGCTGGAGCACAGCCAATACATGCCTCCTGCAGGAGTTCTCCGAGGACTCCTCCATCGTCGGCTGCATCACAGACGACAACGAGGAGGAGTACAGGACCCTGGTGGAGAACTTCAGCACAATATTGGTAAGACCAAAGAGCTGGTGGTGGATTTCTGGAGGAGGAGGAAGAGCTCCCCTACTCCCATCACCATCCGTGGGGAGGAGGTGGAGGTGGTGGACAACTACAAGTTCCTGGGAGTTCACTTAAACAATAAACTGGACTGGTCCAACAACTCCGAGGCCTCTACAGGAAGGGAGTAGTAGTAGTAGTAGTAGTAGTAAACTGGACTGGTCCAACAACTCCGAGGCCTCTACAGGAAGGGAGTAGTAGTAGTAGTAGTAGTAGTAAACTGGACTGGTCCAACAACTCCAAGGCCTCTACAGGAAGGGAGTAGTAGTAGTAGTAGTAGTAGTAAACTGGACTGGTCCAACAACTCCAAGGCCTCTACAGGAAGGGAGTAGTAGTAGTAGTAGTAGTAGTAGTAAACTGGACTGGTCCAACAACTCCGAGGCCTCTACAGGAAGAGACAGAGCAAACTATTCTTCCTGAGAAGGCTGAGGACCTTCAATGTGTTCAACAGGCTACTTCAGATGTTCTACCAGTCTGTAGTAGTAGCAGTAGTAGTAGTAGTAGTAGTAGTAGTAGTAGTAGTAGTAGTAGTACATGTGCAACAGGCTACTCCAGATGTTTTACCAGTCTGTAGTAGCAGTAGGTGTTCGCCGGATAATTCAAAGGCACCATAAACCCTTTTACAGCAAACGTCTTGAGGACGTCACAGTGTTGAAGGAAAAACTCAGGAAGGACTGGAGACAAATCCAGATCACCTCAGAGTAGTGGGCCAATGTGAAACAGAATATGTCATCTTGCTGTGTTGAGGAGGCAAGAGATGACCAAGCAATGAGCCTCGAGCAAGCTACAACATCAGTGAAGCGTTTCAGCTTGACGTAGCCGTCTGGTAACCGAAATCAGCCATCACAGCTGCAACGCTGAGCTCACCGCTCACAGAAAAGGATGAACTGTATAGAGTGACAGGAGCCGGCTACCACTGGGAACTCCATAGAGCGACCACACAACCATCTTCATAGCTCATCTCTCATATGAGGAAAACCAAGATGTACAAACTACAAGTCTTCAGATACGTGTCCGCAGGCTCCGTCCTTTCCACACCTCCCATTCATTGTCTATGTTAGCAGCCGTGCATTCTGGGAGCGTGGCGGTGCAAAGTTGATCAGGGGCGTCCTGTCCCGAAGACGAAACAGTTACTGATCTTCTCGTCTGACTGGGCGACAAAGACAAACAAGCATTTTTCCTAAAACGATTCCTTTAAATCTGCTGCGTATCTGCAGCCATGCTGTTACAGAAAGTCCGGCAGCAGCTGCTTCATCACGCAGCTCATCAGCGTTCCGGCTGGAGGAAACATATCAGAGCTACTGGTTCCTGGCATGGCAATGTGATCAATAAAGGTCAGGTGTGAAGGATTTCAGGGGATCAATTAGCAGAAATAGAACATAATATTCATAAGTGTGTTTTCATTAGTGTATAATCACGTGAAAACCCAACCTGGTCTCACTCCCAACTCACCAAATGCTGACGCTGGGTCAGGACCCTCGGAGTCCGATATCAACACACCGCGGGACCCTTTAGTGTCTGTAGGAGACACAGCAGGCCTTCAGCTAAACCCACCCACGTCATTATTAGACCACCAGAGCTACTGACGTACTTTTAGTTTGTAGTGGTTCAGTTTTAAAGCTAGAGTGAAACTGGTGTCACATAAAACTAGAGAACCTGAGGAACCCATCGGTACCAACCAGGTCATACCAGCTTTTTGAGAAGGAAGTTAAATAACGCTTCAAAGGAAAAACCATCATGGCCATTTTCAACGGGTCCAGATCGAGTCTAGTGATCAATATCCAATCAATGAAAAATGCAGAAATCTCCAAATGCCAAAAGTTTTTGATCCCAAATCCCAGCAGGTCTTCTTCTCTGGTGTTCCTCAAGGTCTTGGTGTGTGAATGTGGCATTTTGGAGGATTATTGATCATTTTGATGAATTCTCCAGTGGTAAAAACTGACATCATAGAGAATGGGGATGACCACCATAAACTTCTATCGTCATGCTCTAAATCATTATACACTTTTACAATTCATTTTAAATAATTAATTATTGTTTATTTCTGATTGATGACTAGAACAATGTAACCCACAGAGCTGAGCTGCATCTCAGATTAATCTCCAGGTTCCAGCTTTCAGATGCTGTTCACCACTAATATGAGACATCTAGTGTTGACCTGCTGTCTCCCCATAAAGACCCCCTGGACCCCCTAAAGACCCCCTGGACCAGCTTAAAGACCCCCTGGACCCCCTAAAGACCCCCTACAGACGCCCTGGACCAGCTTAAAGACCCCCTGGACCCCCTGAAAAGGACTAAAATGGATCTATTGTGGCCCTCATGTCATCATATGATCACTTCAGAGTTGCTCTGCAGGGTTACTTTTACACTTTGCTTTTGATAAATAGCAAATACCAGTTTAACTAATGAGTTTGATAAATACAAGCCCATTAGATGCTCATTAGATTCATGTAATCAGGCTGCTGTATAATCAGAGGCTTGTCGTTTGAGCAGCTCATCATCCCAGAGCATCCTCAACATTAAATCCTCCTCCAGCTCTTATTGCTTTACTCTTATATGAAGCCTTTATATCATCTTTTATTTATCATGACTGTACGTTCTTGTTCTGATTAGCTGGCTCCTGCTGGTACAGATTGCTGCTGCAGTGCTTTTGGCAAACATTAGTCCCACATCACCTGGACACTGGCCTCTCTTCTCTGGCTTCCAGTCAAGCACAAAGTCCTTCTCAGGGTTGGGCCCCACTAAAAGACTTTCTAACCGTAACATGATAATGACAGAGCCCACTGCAGTTTAGTTTGTGTAGTGTGTGGAGAGCAATGATTTGGCCAAAACATCTCACTGCACAATAACAGATTCAGTCACTAACTCTGAGTCCTGACTCTCAAACCGGAAACCTGCTGTGACCAAACGTGACCTCAGTGTCAACAAACATGGCGGACGTTCTTTCCCATGTGACTGTGTCATCAGCTGTCCTATCAGATCATAAACATCAAACATGTTAAATATTTAAGATTTGAAATCGGTGCGGCCAGAATGGACTTCTGAGCCGACCGGAGGGAGGTGAAAAACACTCCTAACGTAGCTCACACTGCAGCAACATCTGCAGAGATCATCATTAAATCTGGACTTTGCTCCAGTCAGGAGGGAAGAACCGGACCTGAAATCAGCTCGTTCTCATGCAGTGTGTCCCGGCATTATCACACGGTGTTCGGTAGGATTCAGAGTCCCTCTTCACAGCACCCTGAGAGCTTAAAGTCACTTACTGGTTCCAATTTCATATGCAACACTAAAAAAAAACTACAAATAACCATTTGTTTTAACATTAGGCAACTTAAAGCTGTTTTAATCAATATTTCTAAATTCTACCAAATTCTACCACTGGTGGGGACCCAGTGAACCCATTTACATCCACACATCTGGAGGTCAGAGGTCAACGGACCCCTTTGAAAATGGACAGGACAGTTTTTCCTCAACAAAATTTAGTACAATTTTGGAGCGTTATTTAACCTCCTTCACAACAAGCTAATTTGACATATTTCATATAATACTAGTATCTTCACTCTAGCGTTACTGAGCCCACTACAACATAAAAACTGGAGTCCAGTAGAGTCCAGACCATGGATGTAGAAGAGGGTCCAGTAGAGTCCAGACCACAGATGTAGAAGAGGGTCCAGTAGAGTCCAGACCACAGATGTAGAAGAGGGTCCAGTAGAGTCCAGACCACAGATGTAGAAGAGGGTCCAGTAGAGTCTAGACCATGGATGTAGAAGAGGGTCCAGTAGAGTCCAGACCATGGATGTAGAAGAGGGTCCAGTAGAGTCCAGACCATGGATGTAGAAGAGGGTCCAGTAGAGTCCAGACCACAGATGTAGAAGAGGGTCCAGTAGAGTCTAGACCATGGATGTAGAAGAGGGTCCAGTAGAGTCCAGACCATGGATGTAGAAGAGGGTCCAGTAGAGTCCAGACCACAGATGTAGAAGAGGGTCCAGTAGAGTCCAGACCACAGATGTAGAAGAGGGTCCAGTAGAGTCTAGACCATGGATGTAGAAGAGGGCAGAGTAGAGTCTAGACCACGGATGTAGAGGAGGGTCCAGTAGAGTCCAGACCATGGATGTAGAGGAGGGTCCAGTAGAGTCCAGACCATGGATGTAGAAGAGGGTCCAGTAGAGTCCAGACCACAGATGTAGAAGAGGGTCCAGTAGAGTCCAGACCATGGATGTAGAAGAGGGTCCAGTAGAGTCTAGACCATGGATGTAGAGGAGGGTCCAGTAGAGTCCAGACCATGGATGTAGAAGAGGGTCCAGTAGTAGTAGGTTCTGGTTACAGTAATCCAGTCTACTAGAGATGAACGCCTGGATGAGGTTCTCCTAAAACTTTTAATTCTGTTGATGTTTTTGAGCTGGTAAAAAGCTGTGGTGGTGACACCTTTGATGCGGCTGTTAAAAGTCAGATATGAGTCTATTAATACTCCAGGTTATGATCTTGGTTGGCGGTTTTAAGACCTGAGACTGTTTACGAATGCTGACCCTCTTCTCTTTGCTACCAAACACAATAATCTCAGTTTTATCCTCATGAAATTGTACAATCATCCAGGTGTTTATTAGCTCCTGACAGAAAGTTGTGAATCATCTGCATAACTGTGATAATTAACGTTAAAGTTCTGTATTCTTTGACCCAAAGGGAGCACATACAAGTTGAACAGAAGAGGTCCAAGAACTGACCCCTGGGGGACAACCACAGGTCCAGGCCACTCGCTCAGATTCATAGCTGCCAATCAGAACAGAACAACTCCATCCTTCTAAATAGGACCTGAACCAATTAAAGACCGCTCCAGAAGCCAGCCCAGCTTTCCAGCCTAAAAACGGTTTTAAAGAGTCACATGGTATTATGTCCAGAGTGCATCCAGTCCAGAGTCCAGGGTGCTTTACAACTTTTAGACCGTAACAGTTTAAATGAGGGTAATATAAGTGTTCAAACTGAGGAGTTAATTTATCTTTAAAAAATGAGACATTTCAATACATCAACGGCCACAAACCAGAGTGGTTTCTGCTTCTATACTCAGTGATCCATCTCTCTCTCTCTCTCTCTCTTTCTCTTTTTCTCTCTCTCAGGGCCAGTCAACCAGAACCAGACTGTACCCACAATCCTTTGCTGTTAGCTCTGGTCCCCAGACATGGAGATAGGCGGTAGTCCTGATTTACAGATGCTGCAGCTGCTGCCTGTACTGATTATGATTCATTCATTCATTCATTCATTCATTCATTCATTCACTCATCCATCCATCCATCCATCAATGAAAACACACAACATTAGCCCTGACATTTACCAGCCACTACTATACTGAAAACACCTGAGCAGGTAACATTCATAGATAAAGACCATGACATGCAGGTGAAAGCTCACCAAGACGTAGTACGTGGAGCTCGGAGTGAGATTACCCAGAGTACCTTCTCCTTATCTGTGAACTCACCCTAACAAACCAGATCCCTCAACTCGGTAAGTCAACCAGGGCTTCTCCATCTGGCTGTGGGCGTGTTGACATAAAGGGGCGGAGTTCAGCTTATGACCAATCAGAAACAAGGACAAGTCTACCGTCAGCAGAGCAGCACACTTTACAAAGGAAGAGCAAATATAATATTAGACAAATATGAAGAAGGTAAACACATAATCCAGACTAATACTAACAGCTGAAGCTGCCAAATGCAGGAAGGACAAAATCTCCTGATGTGTGAAAGTGTAAATTAACAGACTTATTAATTTAACAGAATACTCAACAGACAGATATATTCATCTAGATGGGGCAGTGAATCTTTCACAGTATAACAGATGAATTCACTACACTTCATTATACCGTTCAGCAGCAACGTGGCATGTGACTATTCAGCCTTCCTTCAGCAGCGTCTCCGGTGGTGTGAAACTGATCTGAGAGCAGGTAAAAAAGATAAATATAAAACCATAATTCAAAGCAGTAAACGCCCACAGTATGAATCCAGCTGTCCTTCCTGCATCTGTCACTTTAAACTGTCATTTTCAGCCTGATTAGGACTTTAACTTCGTCATATTTGTGTAATATCATCATATAATCCTCACACTGAGCTCTGATTGGTCAGTAGGCGGTACTTTTATACCAGCTGATCTCTGATCTAGAACATGACCTGCTCCGGAGCAGGTTAGCTGTTCAGCATCAGTTACCATGGTGATCTAAACGGTAAGAAGTGAACCACCGTCGTAGGATGGAAAACCCTGAGGTCACCTCGCTGACCCCAAATCCTGCTTCCTAGTACAGGTACTGTTAATATTTCCTACAAACTGACCAGGACTGACTTGGAGCTTTGAGGAGAAGCCTGATGAGGGCATGAAAGAGTTAAAAAGAAATGAAAGAGACAAGGCAGAACCCCAAAGGACCTTTAAGGATCATTCTGGTTTATGTACTATTTGTGTAGTTTTGGCCTGTTAGTTATTATATCTGTACTCATCAATCTAATTGCTGAGATTTAAAATTACAGTCACATCAAAGTCCCCAGACATGGAGATGCTGCAGCTGCTGCCTGTACTGATTATGATCCATTCATTCATCCATCCATCCATCCATCCATCCATCCGTCCATCCGTCCGTCCGTCCGTCCGTCCGTCCGTCCGTCCGTCCGTCAGTCCGTCCGTCCGTCCGTCCGTCAGTCTGTCAGTCCGTCCGTCCGTCCGTCCGTCCATCCATCAATCCGTCCGTCCGTCCGTCCGTCCGTCCGTCCATCCATCCATCCATCAGTCCGTCCGTCCGTCCGTCAGTCCGTCAGTCCGTCCGTCCGTCCGTCCATCCATCAATCCGTCCGTCCATCCATCCATCAGTCCGTCCGTCCGTCCGTCCGTCCGTCCATCCATCCATCCGTCCATCCATCTGTCCATCCATCCATCCATCCATCCATCAATCCATCCATCCATCCATCCGTCCATCCATCCATCCATCCATCCATCAATCCATCCATCCGTCCATCCATCCATCCATCCGTCCATCCATCCGTCCATCCATCCATCCGTCCATCCATCCATCCATCCATCCATCAATCCATCAATCCATCCATCCATCCATCCATCAATCCGCAACTGCTGATCCTGTTAAGGGTCTCAGGGTTGGGGGTCTGGAGCCGATCCCAGCTGGCGTTGGGTGAAGGTGGGTTCACCTGGACAGGTCTCCAGTCCATCACAGGACACATAGAGACAGACACCATTCACACCTACGGGACATTTAGAGTCATCAGTTAACCTGCATGTCTTTGGACTGTGGGAGGAAACCGGAGAACCTGGAGAAAACCCAGGCTAACAGGGGGAGAACATGCTTTGTGGAGCCACATCCCTGACACTAGTAGTCTGACCTGCCTCGTTTCAGGACGTCCGTTTGAAACAAATGAAACTGCTACGGACATTATATCGACACACAGCTTATATGAGGGGTAAGGCTTTAACGCAGCATTAATCTTGTGCTTTTTTCTGGTGCCATGAATTTGATAAAGCTAACCTTACACATCCAGCAACACAGGCTGTGGTTCCAGATGTCTTCTACGCCATGGACAGTCCAGTCTCTGCACTGTCAGTCAGCATAAAAAATAAAATACTCATCTTTATCAAACTAATTGTGCTAAGTCACCATGACTTTAGTGTTCTCGTCCAGCCCACACCGGGACTTCGGTGAGTTTCTTTTCTACACTGATCTGCTGTGAAGATCAAGTTTTGTTTCACCAGACTGAGCACAAATCAGTTTTCATCATTCAGCTCAATTTCCAGGAGAAAACTGTCCCATTGTGGCATGTGGACAGCAGAGGAGACGACATGCAGACGGTGACCATACTGCTGTGACAGCTGACGTATGACGCCCATAGGGTGACATACTGTCCTCCGTCTCTGAGCTATCTATCACAATATTCTGTCCTTCCCTCGTCTGCTGCTCTGTCCTCATCATTTAGTCCTATCGTCCATCTGACATAATGCACACAGACATACAGTATCCTCACACTACTGCTATCTCACTACAGAAGGTGTGTAAGCTGAATAGAAGCTGATGACAGAGGACAACCACACGGCGTTAGTCAGACGAAACGCCAGACATGTGTACGTGTGCAGATCTGTGTGCATGTTAACACAAGTCTGGTGAGCATCATAAACCAGACCTCTGTCTAAAGCCTAACTGTCACTTTGTCTGCATGTAAAAACAGGCTGCGAGTTGTAATAAGCTGAAATAACAGTGTGGAGGACGAGGCCAACACACACTCACTGGTGATGTATCACCGCAGCCAGGCGACGGAGCACATGAGCCACATTCTTGGAGTTTGGAGGTTAGTTTGGCGTCAATGCTCCGATCATGCATCGGTTGACAGACTGCTCAACTAGCCAAGGGTCACAGTGACGCTAGACAGCGAATGGAGCATTTCCAAGTTCAGCACCAGAAACACCACATGACACGACGCCAGCAGGCTGCACTACCAGCAGGCTGCCCTACCAGCAGGCTGCACTACCAGCAGGCTGCCCTACCAGCAGGCTGCCCTACCAGCAGGCTGCCCTACCAGCAGGCTGCACTACCAGCAGGCTGCACTACCAGCAGGCTGCACTACCAGCAGGCTGCACTACCAGCAGGCTGCACTACCAGCAGGCTGCCCTACCAGCAGGCTGCACTACCAGCAGGCTGCCCTACCAGCAGGCTGCACTACCAGCAGGCTGCACTACCAGCAGGCTGCCCTACCAGCAGGCTGCCCTACCAGCAGGCTGCACTACCAGCAGGCTGCACTACCAGCAGGCTGCACTACCAGCAGGCTGCACTACCAGCAGGCTGCCCTACCAGCAGGGCTGGACGATTCCCCATCTACGCTTCCAGATGTATTTTTAAGGATTATGATCCGACATTATGATTTACTGTCATTTCTGTAAATGAATCCAGTAAAATGTTTGATTTCAGCAGGTCTGTAGTCAGAGACGTCCTGAAGTCAAATCTATCAGGATCATTGTCAGGAATTATTGATTACAGTTTTTATCAAAGAATAAAGACGTTTCCCTCACAGATTAGTGGGATTTTCTTTTTAATTTATCAGGGTCATGTAATGTTTTATACTCTGCTGAATATAATCCATCAGTCTGATTTCCATAGATGGATTCTGTAGATCCAGTTCCCTTTGTTAACACCTTATTTTGAAAAGCGGCCGTAGTCCCAGGTGTCTACTTCCTCTAACTCCTCCAAGGTGGTCTCTAGCTCTCCGTCAGCTCCGTCCTCTTTATCCATCCATGGTCAGCTCCATCGGGGCCGTCTGAATGCATTTAACATAAATGTCAGTATATGGAGCTCTACAGTCGTAGCGTCGGCCCGTCGGACCACGGAGACGAGAGCGACGGCCGGCCGGACCGCACGTTACCGCCGTACGATGACGTTTCCCGTCCGTGACGGAGTTAGCGTGCAGCTTTAGCCGTGATGTCTAGCTCTGCTTTTCCAAAGTGTTTCCCTCCTTTACTGGATGTGTAGTGTTTACCAGGCTGGATTTAACATGGAGGGTGGAGGTCGGATCCACGCCCACCCTCCACCCTTTAATACTTTACTGGATGTGTAGTGTTTACCAGGCTGGATTTAACATGGAGGGTGGAGGTCAGATCCACGCCCACCCTCCACCCTTTAATCCTTTCTGAGGTTTGTTCTGGTTGACGGATACCGAACGGATATGACGTCACGTTACTCAGAAGACGACGATGTAAGTGGTAATGTCCTCCTTTCTTCATCTGCATAGAATCAAAAATATCAAATCATGCTTTAAAAATCAAATTCAGTTGAATTCAGGTGAATTTTCCCCCTAAAACCTAAAATAGCTCACAGCCATTTAAAATCAAAGAAAACACTGAGTGTAAAATAGTATCATTGACAAACACACATTACTTTGCAGTGGAATCTATTACAGAAATAAAATAAAATAAAATAAAGTAAAGTAAAGTATAGTAAAATTAAATTAAATTAAATTAAATTAAATTAAAAATAAAGGCATTTAGCCTAGCAAGCCTGTTATAGGAACAGAAAACCTCCTCCTCCTCCTCCTCTCCTTTCTCCTCCTCTCCCTCTACTTCCTCCTCCTCTCCCTCCTCTTCCTCTATTCCTCCTCCTCTCCCTCCTCTTCCTCTCCTTCCTCCTCCTCTCCCTCTCCTTCTCCCTCCTCTCCCTCCTCTTCCTCTACTTCCTCCTCCTCTCCCTCCTCTTCCTCTCCCTCTCCTCCTCCCCTCCCTCTCCCTCCTCCTCCCCCTCTCCTCCTCCTCCTCTCCCTCATCCTCCTCCCCCTCTCCTCCTCCTCTCCTTCCTCCTCCTCTCCCTCTCCTTCTCCCTCCTCTCCCTCCTCTCCCTCTCCCTCCTCTCCCTCCTCTTCCTCTACTTCCTCCTCCTCTCCCTCCTCTTCCTCTCCCTCTCCTCCTCCCCTCCCTCCTCCCCTCCTCCTCCCCCTCCCTCCTCCTCCTCTCCCTCATCCTCCTCCCCCTCTCCTCCTCCTCTCCCTCCTCCTCTCCCTCTCCTCCTCCACCCAACCTCCTTCTCCTCCTCACTACCCCTTCCTCCTTTACCTTCCGTCCCATCTCCTCCCCCTCTCTTCTCATGGAGGAGTGTGTACATGAACATCACTCAGGATACACTGGAGGTGATCTGTGAGCATCATTAACACTATAGATTACACACAGTAACTGATTCATTAGCAGAGGAGGCGTCCTCAGCAGTACAAGTGTGTGTGTGTGTGTGTGTGTGTGTGTGTGTGTGTGTGTGTGTGTGTCCTCATAAGACACCACTGAAGGCATCAGAGGTAGACAGTAGACAGCAGACACACACACTCCTCTTAATAACCACGAAGCCGATAGCTAGGAACCATCAGGTCCGATGTGATGGCGTGATGATGGCGTGATGATGGCGTGATGATGGCGTGATGATGGCGAGATGATGTCGTGATGATGGCGAGATGATGTCGTGATGATGGCGAGATGATGTTGTGATGATGTCGTGATGATGGCGTGATGATGGCGAGATGATGACGTGATGATGGCGAGATGATGACGTGATGATGGCGAGATGATGACGTGATGATGGCGAGATGATGTCGTGATGATGTCGTGATGATGGCGTGATGATGGCGTGATGATGGCGAGATGATGACGAGATGATGGCGAGATGATGACATGACATTGGGACCCTGTGACTGAGTCATGTGACACACACTCAATGCTACTGCACATGTCCGATGATGGATGCAAAAGATCGCCGGAGGATGCAGGTAGTTTCCAGATGGAGGTGGAGCCATTTTGGCTTCATGCGCCACTGAGCAACTTTCATAGGAATGAACGGGGCCCCGCCTCCAATCTGGATCCATCTGGATCCAGATCTCTTTACAGATCCATGGAGCAATGACCAAAACCACGGTGGCAACGGCCAACAGCCAAGCCGAACCTGAAGTTTCAAAACAGCAGTCCACGAACCAGGAGGTGGAGTCAGGTGACCACCTCCGATTACACAGCCTGAGCCCGACGGCTCCCGAAGCCAAAAGGGCCACGCATTCTAACATCAATACCACCGTCCGCCATGTTCGTTCAATCGTTATTGATCACTATTAATATCTGAGTAAATGTGCATCCCTACAACTACAGAAACTAATGCACGGTGGTGGAGCCTACTGCTGAGAAGAAACACAGATTGTTATGTTTCATTATTGATTAATATGCAAATACTTGTCTCCATTAGGCCAATCAGTCAATTGTATAAAAGTTAGAAATAGGAGTAGTATCAGTACATCAGTAGTATCAGTAGTATCAGTATATCAGTAGTATCAGTAGTATCAGTATATCAGTAGTATCAGTATATCAGTAGTATCAGTATATCATCAGTATCAGTATATCAGTAGTATCTGTATATCAGTAGTATCAGTAGTATCAATATATCAGTAGTATCAGTACATCAGTAGTATCAGTAGTATCAGTAGTATCAGTATATCAGTAGTATCAGTAGTATCAGTATATCAGTAGTATCAGTATATCATCAGTATCAGTATATCAGTAGTATCTGTATATCAGTAGTATCAGTAGTATCAATATATCAGTAGTATCAGTAGTATCAGTATATCAGTAGTATCAGTAGTATCAGTCTATCAGTAGTATCAGTCTATCAGTAGTATCAGTACATCAGTAGTATCAGTAGTATCAGTATATCAGTAGTATCAGTAAATCAGTAGTATCAGTATATCAGTAGTATCAGTAGTATCAGTATATCAGTAGTATCAGTACATCAGTAGTATCAGTAGTATCAGTATATCAGTAGTATCAGTATATCAGTAGTATCAGTCTATCAGTAGTATCAGTATATCAGTAGTATCAGTACATCAGTAGTATCAGTAGTATCAGTATATCAGTAGTATCAGTAAATCAGTAGTATCAGTATATCAGTAGTATCAGTAGTATCAGTATATCAGTAGTATCAGTACATCAGTAGTATCAGTAGTATCAGTATATCAGTAGTATCAGTATATCAGTAGTATCAGTACATCAGTAGTATCAGTAGTATCAGTATATCAGTAGTATCTGTATATCAGTAGTATCAGTAGTATCAATATATCAGTAGTATCAGTACATCAGTAGTATCAGTCTATTAGTAGTATCAGTATATCAGTAGTATCAGTATATCAGTAGTATCAGTAGTATCAGTATATCATCAGTATCGGTATATCAGTAGTAGTAGTATAGTAGTATAGCAGTAGTATCAGTATAGCAGTAGTATCAGTAGTAGTAGTATTGCAGTATATCATCAGTATCAGTATATCAGTAGTAGCAGTATAGCAGTATAGCAGTAGTATCAGTATAGCAGTAGTATCAGTATATCAGTAGTAGTAGTATAGTAGTATAGCAGTAGTATCAGTATAGCAGTAGTATCAGTAGTAGTAGTATTGCAGTATATCATCAGTATCAGTATATCAGTAGTAGCAGTATAGCAGTATATCAGTAGTATCAGTATAGCAGTAGTATCAACAGTATCAGTATAGCAGTAGTATCAGTAGTATCTGTAGTAGTAGCAGTATAGCAGTATATCATCAGTATATCAGTAGTATCTGTAGTAGCAGTATAGCAGTATATCAGTAGTATCTGTAGTAGTAGCAGTAGTAACAGTATAGCAGTATATCAGTAGTATCTGTAGTAGTAGCAGTATAGCAGTATATCAGTAGTATCTGTAGTAGTAGCAGTATAGCAGTATATGATCAGTATATCAGTAGTATCAGTAGTAGCAGTATAGCAGTATATCAGTAGTATCTGTAGTAGTAGCAGTATAGCAGTATATGATCAGTATATCAGTAGTATCAGTAGTAGCAGTATAGCAGTATATCAGTAGTATCTGTAGTAGCAGTATAGCAGTATATCAAGTAACGTAGTATCAGTAGTAACAGTATAGCAGTATATCAGTAGTATCTGTAGTAGTAGTATAGCAGTATATCATCAGTATATCAGTAGTATCTGTAGTAGTAGTATAGCAGTATATCATCAGTACATCAGTAGTAGCAGTAGTAGCAGTATAGCAGTATATCAGTAGTATCTGTAGTAGTAGTATAGCAGTATATCAGTAGTATCTGTAGTAGTAGTATAGCAGTATATCATCAGTACATCAGTAGTAGCAGTAGTAGCAGTATAGCAGTATATCAGTAGTATCTGTAGTAGTAGTATAGCAGTATATCATCAGTATATCAGTAGTAGCAGTAGTAAGCGCCAGTATAGCAGTATATCAGTAGTATCTGTAGTAGCAGTATAGCAGTATATCAGTAGTATCTGTAGTAGTAGTAGTATAGCAGTATATCATCAGTACATCAGTAGTAGCAGTAGTAGCAGTATAGCAGTATATCAGTAGTATCTGTAGTAGTAGTAGTATAGCAGTATATCATCAGTACATCAGTAGTAGCAGTAGTAGCAGTATAGCAGTATATCAGTAGTATCTGTAGTAGTAGTAGTATAGCAGTATATCATCAGTACATCAGTAGTAGCAGTAGTAGCAGTATAGCAGTATATCAGTAGTATCTGTAGTAGTAGTATAGCAGTATATCATCAGTACATCAGTAGTAGCAGTAGTAGCAGTATAGCAGTATATCAGTAGTATCTGTAGTAGTAGTATAGCAGTATATCAGTAGTATCAGTAGTAGTAGTTGTATAGCAGTATATCATCAGTACATCAGTAGTAGCAGTAGTAGCAGTATAGCAGTATATCAGTAGTATCTGTAGTAGTAGTATAGCAGTATATCATCAGTATATCAGTAGTAGCAGTAGTAACAGTATAGCAGTATATCAGTAGTATCTGTAGTAGCAGTATAGCAGTATATCATCAGTATATCAGTAGTAGCAGTAGTAACAGTATAGCAGTATATCAGTAGTATCTGTAGTAGTAGTATAGCAGTATATCATCAGTATATCAGTAGTAGCAGTAGTAACAGTATAGCAGTATATCAGTAGTATCTGTAGTAGCAGTATAGCAGTATATCAGTAGTATCTGTAGTAGTAGTAGTATTATAGCAGTATATCATCAGTACATCAGTAGTAGCAGTAGTAGCAGTATAGCAGTATATCAGTAGTATCTGTAGTAGTAGTAGTATAGCAGTATATCATCAGTACATCAGTAGTAGCAGTAGTAGCAGTATAGCAGTATATCAGTAGTATCTGTAGTAGTAGTATAGCAGTATATCAGTAGTATCTGTAGTAGTAGTAGTATAGCAGTATATCATCAGTACATCAGTAGTAGCAGTAGTAGCAGTAGTAGCAGTATAGCAGTATATCAGTAGTATCTGTAGTAGTAGTATAGCAGTATATCAGTAGTATCTGTAGTAGTAGTATAGCAGTATATCAGTAGTATCTGTAGTAGTAGTATAGCAGTATATCATCAGTATATCAGTAGTAGCAGTAGTAGCAGTATAGCAGTATATCAGTAGTATCTGTAGTAGCAGTATAGCAGTATATCAGCGGGGAGAGTAGTATCTGTAGTAGTAGTATAGCAGTATATCAGTAGTAGCAGTAGTAGCAGTAGTATAGCAGTATATCAGTAGTATCTGTAGTAGCAGTATAGCAGTATATCAGTAGTATCTGTAGTAGTAGTATAGCAGTATATCATCAGTACATCAGTAGTAGCAGTAGTAGCAGTATAGCAGTATATCAGTAGTATCTGTAGTAGTAGTATAGGTGTGCAGTAGTAGTAGTGCAGTATATCAGTAGTATCTGTAGTAGTAGTATAGCAGTATATCAGTAGTATCTGTAGTAGTAGTATAGCAGTATATCAGTAGTATCTGTAGTAGTAGTATAGCAGTATATCAGTAGTATCTGTAGTAGCAGTATAGCAGTATATCAGTAGTATCTGTAGTAGCAGTATAGCAGTATATCAGTAGTATCTGTAGTAGTAGTATAGCAGTATATCAGTAGTATCTGTAGTAGTAGTATAGCAGTATATCAGTAGTATCTGTAGTAGTAGTATAGCAGTATATCAGTAGTATCTGTAGTAGTAGTATAGCAGTATATCAGTAGTATCTGTAGTAGTAGTAGTATAGCAGTATATCATCAGTACATCAGTAGTAGCAGTAGTAGCAGTATAGCAGTATATCAGTAGTATCTGTAGTAGTAGTATAGCAGTATATCAGTAGTATCTGTAGTAGTAGTATAGCAGTATATCATCAGTATACAGGTGGCTGAGTAGCAGTATAGCCCCTCCAGTATCTGCGTTGTGGACACAATCATTATCCGTAGGTAGTTAGCAGACAGACAGGGCGCTCCCCTCCAGCTGCGTTGTGGACACAATCACCGGACCTCCATCAGCTCCGCCCTCCGTGCGTCTTACCTGCGACCGTCGATGGGCTCCGGAGCAGCGGTGGAAGCTGCAGACGGGGTCCCGGTGTTCGGACGGGGTCCCGGTGTTCGGACGGGGGTCCCGGTACCTCTGTGCCTCCGCTGGCCGACCCTCCGGTCCTGACCTTCCCGCCGCAGCGGCTCCACCGGCTCTGCTCTCCCCCTTCAGCCGCAGCAGACGCCGCAGTAAAATCCAACCGGACCGCGGGGGAAACGCCGCCAGCTGCCTGCTGAACACGGACGGTTGGTTCAGTGCTCGCCGCCCCTCTCTCCCCTCGGTACGGACGTGTCTGCGGCGCTGAGCCGTGCCGAGCCGTTCCGGAGCAGACGGGAGCCCGACAGGACACCACATACACAAAGACAACACACGCCCCGCCGGCCAGCCACGCTCCACCAGGACCCGCCTCCTACCGTAATACCCAGGAAAGGGCCTCCGCCTGAAACAGGGAGGCGCACGGCGTCCTCTCCTGGGGGCCACGTTGGGAACCAGACCGCCGCTGGGGGCCAAACACATGATGAACCTCTATTTCACCTCTAGACTCAGTTATAAAAAGTATTATTAAGAGATTAATACTGTAATCTGGAGTCTTTGAACTGGCCAAAACATGAAAACATGCACTGCAGGTCCAAAAAGCCAGGATGAGAAATAAAACCTGATCTCCTGACCTGAACACAGTTACTCCCAAAACACCAGTGGCAGGTCAGTTATTATATGACAATCAATCAATCAGTCAGTTATTGACTTATATTATCACCTCATTTTGCCCTGTCAGAGCTGCAGTTCAAGATATCCCTAAATCTGATTTGACTGGGTAAACTCTAATCGTAGAAATCTGTATTGTCCTTTTTAAAGACTTAAATTAAAAGTAAAGTGTGAGGCAGGACAGGCTGAACTGGTGCTTCATCAGCGGCCCAACACTTCAAGCGATGACGCGCTACGTTCTCCTCTAACATCGGCTCTGGTGCCACTTCCTGCTCACAGTGTCTTTTCAAAATCCGTGTTCACAGGAAATATACAGTTTCTGCTCCTTATAGGCATATAATGACTTTTCAAAATAAACTTCTGTGTTCACAAGAAATATACAGTTTCTGCTCCTCATATGCATAGTCCATCCATCCATCATCAACCGCTTATCCCGTTGGGGGCTGCGGGGGGGCTGGAGTCGATCCCAGCTGGCATCGGGTGAAGGCGGGTTCACCTGGACAGGTCTCCAGTCCATCACAGGACACCTAGAGACAGACAACATATAGACAGACAACCATTCACGCTCACATCCACACCTACGGGACATTTAGAGTCATCAATTAACCTAAACAGCATGTCTTTGGACTGTGGGAGGAAGCCGGAGTACCCGGAGAAAACCCACACTTACATGGGGAGAACATGCAAACTCCACACAGAAGAGTCCCAAGCCGGAATTGAACCTGCGACCCTCTTGCTGTGAGGCGACAGCGCTAACCACTGCACCACCGTGCAGCCCTAATATGCATAGTGTCTTTTCAAAATAAACTTCCAACGTTGGTTTACTTAGTTTTTAGGTTTGCTTTGTTTTTTAGGTTTACTTTATTCAAGTATTTGGATAGGTTTAGGAAAAGACCATGGTTTGGGTTAAACAAGTATGTTTCTTAAATAAATAAATATACTTACTTGCATACTTAACTAATGCCAGTTAGTGAGGAAAAATAAGTACAACAGGTCAGAACCGTTCGTCAGAACCTGAACAACAGCCTCCTGGGTGAAAGTCCTGTGTTTGTTTGACCCATCCATCCTCAACACACTGACTTTTATTTTTCTCTTTATACTACATCAGCTGTTCTGACTGTCTTAAAATGAGGCGACTGGGTCTACACCGGAGTTAGCTGAAAGCCTGGTGTGTTTCACACGGACGATAAAGGGTGTCTCGGTGCATCGGTATCAGGCGGCGAGGGTCGCTGGCCCTGTGTCGGTATTTGACGAAGTGGGAGTGAAAATGGTTTGATGGAGTAGATCTTCATGAAACACAGTGGTCTCAGCACACAACCATCTCCACTAGCTGCCCTGACACCTCTGGTTCGGCATTTCAGATTCAGTCCACTGGAAAAAAAAACACGCATAAGGCTGCTGAAATAATAGAGGTGGTGTATGACAGCGAAGCCTGAATACAACTCATGTCAACCATCGTGATCCAGGCTCATTATGGAGTTATGTGTTGTTATGGAGTTCCTTCAGCCTACATGAGGAGGTCAGAGAAGCTCACACATCCATCGTGTGGCGACAGTAGAGTTTCACTAATAGACGGTTTGAATGGGGTCAACTGTGAGACTCGGGGGGGCTGTACCAGCTCCGATCAGAATGATAGACGAGCACGCCGCTCCCCTTCTCGCTCTGTTCGCTGAGAAACGCTGATTGGGGAGCTTTTGGGTGTCGCATCAGTGCGTTACCTTGGATATGCTGGATAAGAGCACCAACACCATCCGTCACCCTGACAGCCAATCAATCAGCCAGCCAATCAGCTGAGAGTGTGAGTGGGAAAAGATGACATGATGCTTGGTGGTGCTGAAAGTGTGCACACCTGCTGTGCACCGGGCAGCTCAGGTGTGTCACTATCAAGGCTTCATGCTTTACAACAAGCCAATCAGGCAGGGTTTCAGCTGCTGGTCCGGGCCGCTCCGACCGGGGCAGACAGCGGATAACGTGACTGGATTGTGGTCAGACGGTTTAATGTGACAGTTTTACCGTGTCGTTGACAGATAAAGTTCAGCCTCGGTAGAGTTGTGCTGGTTGTGAGGCATCAGTTTGTTGCTGCAGAGCTTCCCCTGTGATGACGTTAGCCTTGGAGTCCTGCATCAGGGGGTCACATTACTTTCCCTCCTCATGGGTCTTATGTCGCATCTTCACTTACAGCAGCAGTAGATAGAAATGTAGTAAATATGATTATTTAAAGTTATTTTTGGAAAACGGTCACGATAACCAGACAGCAGTAAGTGTATGTTTTTAACAGCCTGCTCTGAAAGGGAGGGGTGCTGTATTACAAGAGTTACGGTTGGGTTAATAACAAACCATCATCTCTACAGCGCTGGTCTTATAAGTGTGTGTGTGTGTGTGTGTGTGTGTGTGTGTGTGTGTGTGGTAGTGCACGCTTAAGCACTTCCATGCATGTGTGTCCCTGGGTGTCTATTGAGCTGTATAGTGATGACACTGTGGAAACTTCACACACACACACACACACACACACACACACACACACACACACACACACACACACACACACACACACACACACACACACACACACACACACACACACACACACACACACACACACACACACACACACACACACACACACACACACACACACACACACACACACACACACACACACACACACACACACACACACACACACACACACACACACACACACACACACACACACACACACACACACACACACACACACACACACACACACACCCCCCCCGACCTAAAACCCTGAAACAAATTCAAATATGAAAACACTATATCAGCTGATGCCGGCTTGACCGTCCCTCAGAGTTTATGGCACAAAGAGACAAACAGAGGAGTGTGTGTGTGTGTGTGTGTGTGTGTGTGTGTGTGTGTGTGTGTGTGTGTGTGTGTGTGTGTGTGTGGGGGGGTGTGACAGAGAGGTCTGGTGCCAGTGAGCTGATAACGGAGTGATAGCACTGACACAGTGAGGCGTATGGGACAAAACACAGATATGAAGACTCACACTGACAGGCCTCTACAACACACTATGACACACAAACATGGACGCTGTCTCTCTCTCTCTCTCTCTCTCTCTCTCTCACACACACACACACACACACACACACACAGTGAACAGACTGCAGGCATAAACGTTGACGCTCTTATTTATTACATGACATACGTTCTATCTACGCTGCCGTTGTGCTGCTATCAGACGAGTCTGTTCTATGTGACTACCAGTGGTGTAGTGTGTGTGTGTGTGTGTGTGTGTGTGTGTGTGTGTGTGTGTGTGTGTGTGTGTGTGTGTGTGTGTGTGTGTGGGCTGATGTAGAACGTTCATAAATGGGTGTAATGGGCTCCATATGGTGAAGTCGGAGAGCTGGAGCAGAGTGTGTCTGGGAGAAATATCACCCTTGTCTCCACCTTTCACAGACCGCTGAGCTAACACACACACACACACACACACACACACACACACACACACACACACACACACACACACACACACACACAAGATGCTGTTTCTCCAGACGGTGTTTGTGTGTTACAGCGTGGTGTCAAATGGAAATGATTAGAATGAAAAACACAAAATTATCACTGATGTGAAGAAACCAGGAGAGGCAGAAGAAAACACTGAAGAGAGAAGGAAAATTAATAAATAATAATAGCTAATAATAAAATAAATACATAAAATATGATGCATTTTGTGGACTAAACTAAAAAAAACAGCTTAATCAGCTGTAATACAACTGTAAAATGCTACATGCTGTACATACTAAATACTGCATCAGTAGTAATTATCCAATAATATACTGAAATATATACTGTAATTGTGTAGCAGTATTTGACTCTGCATTATGAAAACTTACTGAGACTGGGATCATCAGCTGAGCCAGCGGCTCCTGGCTCACCCACCGGTTCTCACCGACCCCAGGAAGAGCACCGGTCATTGATCCCAGTGTTCACAGTGTCCAAACGGAGCAGCGCTGTGGCGGCGGCGTCCCGTTGTCTCTGAAAGGACCTTCAGGGAGAGATGGAGAGAACCAGGAGAAAGAAATACTCTAGCAGGAGCAAAAATAAATAAGAACTGATGAATCGTAGTTTATACCAGAGATTCACACTAAGTTCACACCAGAGGGACGAATTATTCAGTTTTCTTTTCTGGGAGTTAAAGTTAACATAAAAATGTTGCAGTGAACTTAATATTCAGTTATTTTCACTCTTTTAAAGTCACCAGAATGAAGGAAACAAAGTCTCTGAAAGTCAGATTTTTGTTGAGCTGTGATTGGTCAAAGTCTCTCGTCCTGGACTAGATCGTCTAAAACCTGAAAGCAGACGAGACATCAAGTCTGGATCAGACATTACTCTGCATTCCCTTTCTCTGGGAGAACAAATGGCTCTAACGGACACACAGCAGAAAGATTAAATAATAGCAGCCATAAAGTAGCACGAAGGGCGATTTGTCTTAAAATGCTGTATCTCATTAGCAAAGTTATTCCAGAGTTAGCTCTCTTTATTTAAACGGCTGCTGAACAAAAGCCTCCGTTCAGCACAGGCACTCGTCCAGCCCACACACACACACACGCACGCACGCACGCACGCACGCACGCACGCACGCACGCACACACACACACACACGCACACACACACACACAGGGAAACGTCCACTATATTATGATGCAGCTCCAAGGCGTCTCTCACCAGATGATGAATCAAGGAGTTAAAGGGACAGTTCAGGTGTTTGTCAGTGGGGTTTATGAGGATCTACGGTACCTGCAGTAGATGATGGTCGGTACGCCCCAGATAGGAGAACCAGCACGGAGCAAAGCAACGTACTGCTGTGGACGGGGATTCATCTTACACTATATTCATAATCTATAATCGCTATAATCTCACCATCAGACAGCTGTTTTCTATGCTCTCTTCAAAGTCACCAGACTCATTTTACAAACACACTTTCAGTTAGTTTCCCATCAGAAAATATTCAAAATATGGCACACTTATGGTACACCTAAACATAACTGGCTCTAGACCATTTCAGATGAGGGGGCGGGCAGGTCCCACATGTGATTTTAGGGGTACCAAAAATACTATAAGCTCAACAAGGCTATTAGGGAAGGAGCAGGGGCCCTGAACTCAGCACGAAATGCTAATTTTTTCAAGATTGTAGAATCAATAACATCTGACATTAACGGTTCTACTACCAGTATAAACGTTGTCTGACACCGCTGATCTCATAAACTGTGTTTCTCATTAGTAAAATGATAAAACGCTGATCGGAGAGTGAGACCGGGGAGTCTGATTCTGCTTCAGACAGCGATCGCTGCCAACAGAGCAACAAGCCAGGAGATTTAGGTGGAGCACCGCTTCCCCTACTGGACCACAGCTCATCCCTCGTGGCTCCACCCTCCTCAGGTCTGGTTCCTGCACCACCAGCCTGGAGCCCACGTGGGCTGAACTAAACTATACAAATATGGGTTTGCTCAAAACATGACCGCTTCTTAAACTATAAATAAAGATATGTCTTATTTATTTACATTTTAATTCCATTAATTACATTTTACATGATGGTATACCTGACCAAATAAAGCAGTGTTAAATCTGTCTCTCTTCTAAAACAAACACACAAAAAAGAGCCGTTACAGTACCGGATCAATGAGCAGTACTAGTAATAGAGTAGTAGTACCGTTAACAGTAACTTTCTCTGCAACTAGGCAACAGACACTCATTCATTCATTCATTCATCAACAAGGGTCCCATTAAAACAAGAGACATCTCTCTCTCTCTCTCTCTCTCTCTCTCTCTCTCTCCCTCTCTCTCTCTGTCAGTCTCTCTCTCTCTATCTCTCTCTCTCTTTGTCTCTCTCTCTCTCTGTCAGTCTCTCTCTATCTCTCTCTCTCTCTCTTTGTCTCTCTCTCTCTCTCTGTCAATCTCTCTCTCTCTCTCTCTCTCTCTCTCTCCCCTTCCTTCTCTCTCTTCTCTCTCTCTCTCTTTTTCTCTCTCTCTCTCTCTGTCAATCTCTCTCTCTCTCTCTCTCTCTCTCTCTCTGTCAGTCTCTCTCTATCTCTCTCTCTCTCTCTTTGTCTCTCTCTCTCTCTCTGTCAATCTCTCTCTCTCTCTCTCTCTCTCTCTCTCTCTGTCAGTCTCTCTCTCTCTCTCTGTCTCTGATTAGATGATGGACAGGAGGAATTATTAATTGCATTATTATTATTATTGATTATTTTGGATGCAGTCATGGCGACATGCTGAATCAGCGCTCTGGTGTCACAGATCCACTCGTTGCTCCTCTGAGCTCCATCTTACTTCTACGCTGTTTTACATTAGCTCAGGTGTTAGCCGCGGCCGCCATGACGGTTGTCCTGACAGTTCAGTCGGCTCGGTTTTCATTTGGCTATCGGTATTTCCATGTGACTCATCGGCTGTCCTCTGGGCTCCCCGCACTCAACGGGAGAGCCGATCGGTCTCTCAACCAGCGAAGCCATAAGATAAGATAAGATAAGATGAACCTTTATTAACCATCATCTTTCAACATGCAGGGAAGCATTCAGATGCAAACCCATCACAGCCAGCCAGCCAACCACACCGGAGAATAAAATAAACTTCCTCCACATTGCCTCCACATTGCCTCCTTTAGGGCAATATTGCTGAGAATGGAAAGCAGAGAGATGTAGATTCCAGGAGCCCTGTTGGATATCAATCGTATTAATAACAGCAGCCATGCCAGTTCAGTCCACCAACAGATTAGTTGTGTATGCAGTATTTGTTTGTCGAGTCAATTCTCTCCACACATCACTGGTCCGTCACCTCCTCCCTCCTCCATTATGCTTTCTCTCTTTACATCCACAGTAAAAGGCCGGTTGTGTACTGCTAAGAGCTCTGCTCCTCTCTTGACTTAAATAAATGCTTAATGGTTAAAGGGTGAAAATGTGGCCTATCAATGCTCATAAAGCCTCACGGCATTACTGTCTGATTTGTGCAAAAACACCTTGTTTGTCTTAATCAGTGAAAGCTGGCCTGGCCCAGTGGGAAGCAGTGTTTTGGCATCTAGAGGAGGAACAGTGAAAGTCCTGTTTATAGCTGCATAGACAGTTTCAGGTGACTGGCAGCTGGAGCACTTCCAGCACTCGGAGGGTATAAAACTCTACAGGTTGACTCCTCAGCACAAAGCATGAGCAACCGAGTTAGTAAAGAGGGAGGTGTAAGCCATAAAAACACGCTGAGACTACGACTCCTGTTCATTCAGCTGAGAAACATCCAATCAGAGTGTAAAATTATGTCGTGTGTGCAGACGATTACACTCCGTAGAAAAGCGATGATTCAGCGTTTTAGGGCAGTGCCAATACACCCATCTCCTGATTTCATACTATCACGATACGTGGGTGCCATTTAACATAAATGTCAGTATATGGCGCTCTACAGTCGTAGCGTCGGCCCGTTGGACCACGGAGACGAGAGCGACGGCCGGCCGGACCGCACGTTACCGCCGTACGATGACTACGAACTTCCTTCTACCTTAAACTGAGGCCTTAAAACCATCTTTTTACAAAAGCTTTCTGTTAATCTTATGTGCTTTTACTTTGTTGGTTTTTTGGTGTTTTAATCAAATGGTGTTTTTGTCTTTCTGTTGTTTTATCATGTAGCACTTTGGGATGTGCATTATAAATAAAATTTATTATTACTATCATTATTACCTCTGCATAGACTCAAATAAATCAAATATATATATATATACTGAGTGCTGCTTCCCGGCGGCAGAGCGGAGCGACGGCGGTTGACGCCGGAGCCAGTGACGTTATCGTCTCACAGAGTTAACGCCTTGGTTTGTCCGTTCTGGGCTACCGTAGAAACATGGTGGCCAGCTCCGTGAAACGACTCATTCTGAGGTACCAGACGCACGACGAGTCTTACTTTCAGGTGATCAGACACTAAAGAAAACATACCTATTAAATCCATTTCTGCAGATTAATTAACAGATCAATGTCACAAACCGGACCTCTTCCAAAAAATAGGACTTAGACTTGAGTCTGAGAGTGTTTCTGTCTCTCCTCTACAACTGAGGACTGAACTGATCCTGCAGGAAATAAGGAGGTCGACCTTTGGAGAAGTTTAAGACACGTAACTCTTGAATTACAAGCTGTTTGAAATAATTTGATGGATATTTTATGCTTTTATTGTGACAGTCCTCTTCACTGGTTTGAGATGGAAGATGAAATCATGGGTATAAACTGCTTTTGCTGGTCCGACAGATAATGACTGCCTTTTATTCTGAGGTGTGCGGTACTCTTAAAATGGACAGTGTTTTGCAGCGTAAGCAGAAGCGGCTGATAAAACTGAAGCCTTACAGACATCATTCTGTCTTCGACGCCACAGACCTGATTCAGCATCTTCTCATCCTCACGTTTCTGTCTCCCAGAGCACCAATCAGTGCTTTTAGATGGACCCGCCATACCTTGGAATGAGATCACAATTAAATCAAATCACCGCAAATCTCTCTGAAAAAAATGGAGTCAAAATCTTTCCGCTAACAGCCCTGAATTATTATATCTGAGACATCAGTGCTGTTAGTAAAGTACCTAAAGGCTTACAGAGCTGAAACCGTTGATGTGAGGATGATGACAGGCGTTGACATCGTTGACCAGCTGAGGAGTAAAATAAAGGAGAAAAATAACGATAGAAGACGAAACTACGAACCAACATTTGGTGATACAACATTCAGCTGCAACTAGCCGGCCGATTAGACTGTTCATCAGTCACTGAAAGCCCCATAGATGTGGGTCAATAGGCACCTACTGCACCCGCTGGGAGGTTTTATCATCTATTCACATGGTCAGTCACAGAGAGAAGGTATGAAGGAAGACAACACAGACCGTACGACAGGAGCAGAAATCAGCGCTGTAGTATGTTCAGCATCAAAGTCCTGCATCCCGCATCAAACCACCAACGTGAAGTCTTTGTGTTCACGATTATTTACCCAAAACACAAAGTTTCACCATAAGCATAACTGCATTTTGTTCTGTTTCTACTTTACTTTCTACTTTACTTTCTACTTTCTACTTTACTTTCTAATTTACGTTCTACTTTCTACTTTACTTTCTACTTTCTACTTTACTTTCTACTTTACTTTCTACTTTCTACTTTACTTTCTACTCTACTTTCTACTTTCTACTTTACTTTCTACTCTACTTTCTACTTTACTTTCTACTTTCTACTTTACTTACTTTACTTTCTACTTTTACTTTCTACTTTACTTTCTACTTTCTACTTTTACTTTCTACTTTACGTTCTACTTTCTACTTTACTTTCTACTTTCTACTTTACTTTCTACTTTCTACTTTACTTTCTATTTTACTTTCTACTTTCTACTCTACTTTCTACTTTACTTTCTACTTTACTTTCTACTTTACTTTCTACTCTACTTTCTACTTTACTTTCTACTTTCTACTTTACTTTCTACTTTACTTTCTACTTTCTACTTTACTTTCTACTTTACTTTCTACTTTACTTTCTACTCTACTTTCTACTTTACTTTCTACTTTCTACTTTACTTTCTACTTTACTTTCTACTTTCTACTTTACTTTCTACTTTACTTTCTACTTTCTACTTTACTTTCTACTTTCTACTTTACTTTCTACTTTACTTTCTACTTTCTACTTTACTTTCTACTTTACTTTCTACTTTCTACTTTACTTTCTACTTTCTACTTTACGTTCTACTTTCTACTTTACTTTCTACTTTACGTTCTACTTTCTACTTTACTTTCTACTTTACTTTCTACTTTACTTTCTACTTTACGTTCTACTTTCTACTTTACTTTCTACTTTCTACTTTACTTTCTACTTTACTTTCTACTTTACGTTCTACTTTCTACTTTACTTTCTACTTTCTACTTTACTTTCTACTTTACTTTCTACTTTCTACTTTACTTTCTACTCTACTTTCTACTTTACTTTCTACTTTACTTTCTACTCTACTTTCTACTTTACTTTCTACTTTCTACTTTACTTTCTACTTTACTTTCTACTTTCTACTTTACTTTCTACTTTCTACTTTACTCTCTACTTTACTTTCTACTTTACTTTCTACTTTCTACTTTACTTTCTACTTTCTACTTTACGTTCTACTTTCTAGTTTACTTTCTACTTTACGTTCTACTTTCTACTTTACTTTCTACTTTACGTTCTACTTTCTACTTTACTTTCTACTTTCTACTTTACTTTCTACTTTACTTTCTACTTTCTACTTTACTTTCTACTCTACTTTCTACTTTACTTTCTACTTTACTTTCTACTTTCTACTTTACTTTCTACTTTACTTTCTACTTTCTACTTTACTTTCTACTCTACTTTCTACTTTACTTTCTACTTTCTACTTTACTTTCTACTTTCTACTTTACTTTCTACTTTCTACTTTACTCTCTACTTTACGTTCTACTTTCTACTTTACTTTCTACTCCTACTTTCTACTTTACTTTCTACTTTACTTTCTACTTTCTACTTTACTCTCTACTCTACTTTCTACTTTCTACTCTACTTTCTACTTTCTACTCTACTTTCTACTTTACTTTCTACTTTACTTTCTACTTTACTCTCTATTTTACTTTCTACTTTACTTTCTACTTTCTACTTTACTTTCTACTTTCTACTTTACTTTCTACTTTACTTTCTACTTTCTACTTTACTTTCTACTTTACTTTCTATTTTACTTTCTACTTTACTTTCTACTTTCTACTTTACTTTCTACTCTACTCTCTACTTTCTACTCTACTTTCTACTTTACTTTCTACTTTACTTTCTACTTTCTACTTTACTTTCTACTTTCTACTTTACTTTCTACTTTACTTTCTACTTTACTTTCTACTTTCGACTTTCTACTTTACTTTCTACTCTACTTTCTACTTTACTTTCTACTTTCTACTTTACTTTCTACTCTACTTTCTACTCTACTTTCTACTTTCTACTCTACTTTCTACTTTCTACTCTACTTTCTACTTTACTTTCTACTTTACTTTCTACTTTCTACTTTACTTTCTACTTTACTTTCTACTTTACTTTCTACTTTCTACTTTACTTTCTACTTTCTACTTTACTTTTCACTTTCGACTTTCTACTTTACTTTCTACTTTCCACTTTACTTTCTACTCTACTTTCTACTTTACTTTCTACTTTCTACTTTACTTTTTACTTTCGACTTCCTACTTTACTTTCTACTCTACTTTCTACTTTACTTTCTACTTTCGACTTTCTACTTAACTTTCTACTTTACTTTTGACTTTCTACTTTACTCTCTACTTTACTTTCTACTTTTTACTTTACTTTCTACTTTACTTTTTACTTTACTTTCTACTTTCTACTTTACTTTTTACTTTCGACTTCCTACTTTACTTTCTACTTAACTTTCTACTTTACTTTTACTTTCTACTTTACTCTCTACTTTACTTTCTACTTTTTACTTTACTTTCTACTTTACTTTTTACTTTACTTTCTACTTTCTACTTTACTTTCTACTTTACTTTCTACTTTTTACTTTACTTTCTACTTTACTTTTTACTTTACTTTCTACTTTTTACTTTACTTTCTACTTTTTACTTTACTTTCTACTTTACTTTTTATTTTCTACTTTACTCTCTCTCTCTCTGTCGTTCTCTCTCTCTCTCATTCTCTCTCTCGTTCTCTCTCTCTCTCACTCTCTCTGTCGTTCTCTCTCTCTGTCGTTCTCTCTCTTTCTCTCGTTCTCTCTCTCTCTCGTTCTCTCTCTCTCATTCTCTCTCTCTGTCGTTCTCTCTCTTTCTCTCCGTTCTCTCTCTCTCTCGTTCTCTCTCTCTCTGTTCTCTCTCTCTATCGTTCTCTCTCTCTCTCTCTTTCTCTTGTTCTCTCTCTCTCGTTCTCTCTCTCTCGTTCTCTCTCTCTATCGTTCTCTCTCTCTCTCTGTCGTTCTCTCTCTCTCTCTCTCTCTCGGTCTCTCTCTCTCTCTCACTCGTTCTCTCTCTCTTGTTCTCTCTTGTTCTCTCTCGTTCTCTCTCTCGTTCTCTCTCTCTCTCTCTCTTCTCTCTCTCTCTCTCTTGTTCTCTCTCTCTCTCTCTCTCTTCTCTCTCGTTCTCTCTCTCGTTCTCTCTCTCTCTCTCTCTCTCTATCGTTCTCTCTCTCTCTCTCTCTTGTTCTCTCTCTCTATCTCTCGTTCTCTCTCTCTCTCTCTCTCGTTCTCTCTCTCATTCTCTCTCTCTCTCTCTTGTTCTCTCTCTCGTTCTCTCTCGTTCTCTCTCTCTCTCTCTCTCTCTCTTGTTCTCTCTCTCGTTCTCTCTCTCTCTCTCTCTTGTTCTCTCTCTCATTCTCTCTCTCTCTCTTGTTCTCTCTCTCGCTCTCTCTCGTTCTCTCTCGTTCTCTCTCTCGCTCTCTCTCTCGTTCTCTCTCTCTCGTTCTCTCTCTCTCGTTCTCTCTCTCGTTATTCACCCTGGTCTGCTAAAAGGTACACAAACTGATTCTGTCTTTATTGTTTCTTGTGTGTTATCTCAGTCTTTTCTGCTTTCCTCCATCCTTTCTTCATCCTTTCTTCATCCTTTCTTCATCCTTTCTTCATCCTTTCTTCCTTTATCTCTGTAATAGTGTTTAACAGAGGATGAAACTTTAATGGTGCATTTAAGGAAACTGGGTCATTGCAGCAGCAGATAATGAGACAGAAGAAGGTCTTCTTCCTCGTTTTTACCCTCCTCTCCTCTTCCCCACAGGTATGGCACTATTGGCTGTGCTCCAGCTGGTGGGCGGGGCTTGGTGTTTCCTCAGCTGATCTCAAAATGGCTGCTGGGTCACAAACTCTCATTTTACAGCTAAACAGAAACTACAAGATGTTTCTGAGAACATCCGAGGAGAGAAATAGTCATTACAGTAACAGGATATTGATCCATATCTGATCAGAGTTCAGAGTGATTGACAGCTGATCAGAGACTCCAGATCAGCTCTGATTGGTTGTTTTCCTCCGGTCTGTGAAATCTGGTAGATGTCATTAGGATCACCGGAGGACACTGAGGAAGATGATGTTTTTCAGAGTACCTGTCTCTTGCAGTACCGATCCCTGTATATATATATATATATATATATATATATATATATATATAAGTGGCCAGACTGCAAGGTTCTTGGCTGCAGAGCAATAGTTACACTCCGATCCCTCTCTCTCTCTCACTTCCTTATTCTCTCTGACTTGTCTTGTGCTCGTACGATGCGTTTTGTGTGTCATCTGTCCATCCATCCATCTTCAACCGGGGAGCCGATCCCAGCTGGCGCTGGGTGAAGGCGGGTTCACCCTGTCCTACCACGCCAGTCCATCACAGGACACATAGAGACAGACACCATTCACACCTACAGGACATTTAGAGTCAGCAATTAACCTAGACTGTGGGAGGAAGCCGGAGTACCCGGAGAGAACATGCAGAAGAGCCCCAAGCCGGATTCAAACCTGTGACCCTCTTGCTGTGAGTTGACAGCGCTAACCGCTGCACCACCGTGCAGCCTGTGTGTCATTTGTACATCACACAAACATCAATAGTTAGGTTTAGGAAAGAAAGCCACTAACTAGCCACCACTTAGTTAAGGTAAGAGAAACTGTCAAAATTGGGCTTAAAGTAAAGTAAACTAAATAAAACATGTTCGGAAACAGTTATGAAAAACACGTCACAAACGCTAACAAAAGACAAACGTCAGTAACGTTAACTTTCAAAATAAAACACGGCTCCTTGACGGTCTCCAGCACCGACCTGGTTGAAGCCCCGGTCCTACCGGCCCACCAGAAGTGGTCTTTCTTGCTTTTATACTACGTTACTAACTGGTACCGTAGCATTTATACGCACATGCGTTTACATTGTAGTCAGTACAGGAGACATGGCGCACAAATGATACATGGAGGTCAAGAAAGGCGTAGTCATCGCATGCTAAATGCTTTGTGTATTATCGTGACATTTAAACACCTTTCCATGCAAACGGGCTGAAATATGGGATTGCTGTGAGCAGAAATCAGAACAACAGTCTAAAAGAGGCTAAAAGCAGAGGTGATGATAGTTCTCGGAGGTGATCTGGTTTCACAGTAGCCCATAGAGTCGATTAAAGCTGGGGTTGGTAATGTAGCAGCACTTGCTCTGCCCTCATCAGAGTCACCGTCCTGAACCAGACACACTGAAAACACACGGTAGTCAGTGAATCATCTCTCCATTGACATGTATATGTACTGTGTGAACAACAGAGTGTAAAACTGAATTTCCCCACTGTGGGACTAATAATAAAGGAATATCTTGAATGATGACCATTTAGTGCTGACAGTATGACAGTGGGGTAAAACTACAATAAAGACAGAAAATAAAGGAAACAATGAGGAAGATCAGCCTCATTAATATGCATTCCCATATTGCTTTTACGTGCTTCATAAAGCCAATCTCTCATTTCTGGCTACTGATACACTGTAGCTGGCTAGGAGCCTTTAATGGGACAGGTTACATGGAGGACAATGAATAGCAGTAAACATGGTCTAACCTCGCCACACACAAAATATTAAAAAAATATAATATAAAATATAACAGCACTACTCTGTGGTGAAACTTCACGAAGGACAGAGGACAGACGGATGAAGTCATGGAGACTTACTGAATCCATCTTACTACTACTTCTTACTCTGTGTTTTAGATAAGATAAGATAAGATAAGATAAGATAAGATACTCCTTTATTAGTCCCACAGTGGAGAGTGCATGAGCCGCCATGACGGTGATGGTTATCCTTCCGCTTCAGTCAGATCGATTCTCCCATTTGAGATCAGTGTGGCTAGGATGGACTTCAGAGCCGACTGGGGGATGTAAAACACTCTAATCGACCTCATACCACAGGAATACCTGGAAAGATAATCGGAAGAAATATCAGTGAATCGGGGCTTTGCCGACGATTGTCAGGAGGACGGAATCAGGCCCAAAATCGGCTTGATTCTCGTGTAGTATTTACCCGGCACAGATTTACACAATTTTAGACCATTTTTAACCAAGTTTTATTCAGGAGCAAATATAATCCACCCAATGAGGTTTTGACAGTCTTCTTTCTGCATGTTAATGACAGATAGAAAGTAGGCCAACAAAGGGACGCACAGCTTGTTTTGTTTTATTCCTTTCCTCTCCAGCAACCCTCCTGTTTTAATAGCCCCGGGGCTAAACAGCCAATGAGTGTTCACACAGCGCTGCAGACTCAAGGCTGACACACTGGGCGACAGCAACACAGGGTCCAGTGTGTTTGTAGCGTATCCCATCCACCAGGCCTGAGGCCAGCATTCAATCAAATTCCCATTACTGGTGCTTCCAGCATCTTCTATCAGCGCAGCATCCATTATTCCAGGTGAGATATCTACCTGTGAGTATGGTGAGTACACACTGGTTCGTAAAATACAATGCTGGCATTGATTGAAGCCCAGTGTGAATGACTGAAGTGGTAGGAAGGAAGGAGAGGGCTTTATTGACCCAAAAATCCATCCATCCATTATGTTTAACAGCTTCTCCTTTACAGCTTCTCTCTGTTCACACTACACCTTCATCTCTGATGGTCAGTGTTTCCCCCTCAATGACATTTTCAGGGCGTCCTCACAGAATACTGTCCAGGTCTTCAGAAAAGGGGGCATGTGTCTTGTATGTCAGCGGACTCCCCACTTTTTCACAACCATTCACACCTACGGGACATTTAGAGTCATCAGTTAACCTGCATGTCTTTGGACTGTGGGAGGAAACCGGAGAACCTGGAATTGCTAGTTTGGAAATAACTGAAAGGGTTGGTTCTGACTATTTGTGGTGGCGCTGCATGTGTTCTGCCAGTTAAAATTACTGTTTCTGTCAATGGAGTCTGGTGGCTTTGAAGAGAGTGCTATAACTATACCTTTGAAAATGGCCATGTCAGTTTTTCCTCTCCTAGCATGACGTGGTACCAATGGACTCCTTAGTCTTTTTTTTCTTTGATACCAGTGTCTTCACTCTCGCTTTAAAATTGAGCCCACCACAACCTAAAAATTGGCTGTTGCATCAGAGAAATTAGTAGTGTTAAAAACAAATTTACGTTATTGACAGCCCTCGTACTCACACATCAACACGCAAGCGCTCACATGTAAAATCCTGGAAGCTAATAGACTGTCTCATAGTTTCTGCTGTATTCATAGTTAAGAACATTACAGCCTGTCAGGGCAGCTGGGGGCTACGCTAACCCCTAACCAGTGAAACTCACTGTGTCAATGGCTTTCCGATGTTTGTCAGTCTAGACGGCCAGCTGCTAACTAGTCCCATTGGGCAGAGCAAGAAACCACCAAGACTCACCACACAGACATCACCATTCCTCACAACAGGAACACACACGACGGAGGCAGAGCAACACACACTCCAACACACACCAAGCTTCAGCAACAACTGACCGGATTAGATTGTATAAAACCGATGAAGACGTTCGGTGCCAGACCCCCAGCAGCGTGGAGAGCCCGCTGAGCTCTGCTGGCTTTAAAGCAGCAGGAAGCGAGATTGGAGCAGATACGATAAAAAAAATAGTTATTTTTATAAAACGGTCATATATTCTGACAGTAGTACATGAAACCACGGATGCATAGAGAGATCTGCATCCACCGGGCCCATGGAGCAGGAGCAACAGGTCGGTCACATGACTCAGTCACGTGACTCACAGCCGTCAGGCTGCCGTGGCGGCTTCAGCATGTACAACATAAGCAGATTACCAGGCCGGTCCCTTCGGATGACATGGAGATCAGCAGAGGAGGGAGAATCTATGTCCGTGGCTTTTTTGGGGCTGCAGTAGCTCAGTCTGTAGGGAGTTGGCTTGGGAACCGGAGGGTCACCGGTTCAAGTCCCGACATGGACCAAAAACTGAGTGTGAACTGGTAGCTGGAGAGGTACCAGTTTACCTCTTGGGCACTGCCGAGGTGCCCCTGAGCAAGGCACCAAACCCCCAACTGCTCGGGGCGCTTGTCAGGAGCAGCCCCCTCACTCTGACATCTCTCCATTAATGCATGTATGTGTGTTTCAGGTCTGCATGTACCATGTATAAGTTTAACAGAGTGTAAATTGAATTTCCCCACTGTGGGACTAATAAAGGTAGATCTTCTTCTTCTTCTTCTTCTTTCAGGAGACTACATTCATCCCCGCAATGTTGTCTATGTTCTTTATTTCCTATTATTACTCATTTACTTAAGAAACATCGATCTAATTTGGACAATAGGTAAAAATGATACGCCAGCCTGAGACAATGAGAACTCCCGTCCAATGCAATCGACTGTTTACTGTGAGAAATGACCGAGTTTAAAGTGCTGCTGTGAGCACTCATTCTGACTATTTTCAACAGTATTGGATCAACAATGAATGAGCAACAGCTCAATTAATCCAAAGTTTGGCCAGTTTTAGGGTTTCTGGCAGGAGTGAAAATAAAGCTAAGAGTCTACATGGCAGAATGTCTCATTTCCCCATCAAATAAAAGCCCAACCAAAAACCACTATGCTGCTGTCAGAACACTTAATGACTCGTTTCTGTCGTGTGCACACAGCCGAGGATGGAGCTCTGCATCTGGATGGAGGGAATGGATTCTCATCAGCTCTGGGAGCGTTTTAACAAGAAAAGGACTCGCTGAATATTTCATATACTTATTTCTGCAGCAGTCACACCATTCTGTACTGAAGGCAATCTTGCAAGACCAGATCAGGACGGCAGTAGCTCAGTCCGTAGGGACTTGGTTTAGGAATCGGAGGATCACTGGTTCAAGTCCCAACATGGACCAAGACCAACTGGTTGCTGGAGAAGTGCGAGTTTACCTCTTGGGCACTGCCGAGGTGCCCCTGAGCAAGGCACCAAACCCCCAACTGCTCAGGGCGCTTGTCAGGAGCAGCACCCTCACTCTGACATCTCTCCATTGATGCAGGTCTGTGTGAACAACAGAGTGTAAAACTGAATTTCCCGACAGGGATTAATAAAGGTTCATCTTATCTTATCTTATCTTATCTTATCAGGGAGTAGAGGAGACCGAGAAGGCAGCTGGGTGTCAGTTATAGGGGAATCAGGGATGTGGTTGTCATCAGATTCACTGTCACTTTGTTACTTTGGGGGCGGCAGTAGCTCAGTCTGTAGGGAGTTGGCTTGGGAACCGGAGGGTCACCGGTTCAAGTCCCGACATGGACCAAAAACTGAGCGTGAACTGGTAGCTGGAGAGGTGCCAGTTTACCTCTTGGGCACTGCCGAGGTGCCCCTGAGCAAGGCACCAAACCCCCAACTGCTCGGGGCGCTTGTCAGGAGCAGCCCCCCCACTCTGACACCTCTCCATTAATGCATGTATGTGTGTTTCAGGTCTGCATGAACCATGTATGAGTTTAACAGAGTGTAAATTGAATTTCCCCATTGTGGGACTAATAAAGGTAGATCTTCTTCTTCTTCTTCTTCTTAATTCATAAAGAGCAAAACAAGATCTGCTGTTACAGCAACCAGTCTGCCGAGATCAGCGTGGTCTAACACAACATTTTAGTCTGTTTTAAGGAAGTCCAGGGGGCCTTTAGAGAGTCCAGGGGGTCTTCAGGGAGTCCAGGGGGTCTTTAGAGGGTCCAGGGGGTCTTTAGGGGGTCCAGGGGGTCTTCAGGGAGTCCAGAGGGTCTTTAGGGGGTCCAGGGGATCTTTAGAGGGTCCAGGGGGTCTTCAGGGGGTCCAGGGGGTCTTTGGGGGGAGATAGCAGGTCAACAGTAGATGTCACATATTAGTGGGTTAACATCATCTGAAAGCTGAAGATGATGTTCACCGAAGCTGAAGCTTAATCTGAGACGCAGCTCAGCACCGTGGGTAAAGCTGGTCTAGTCATAAATCAGAAATACACATGAATGAATTAATAAATTAATCAAAATAAATGGTTAAAGTGGATAAGGGCTTAGAACATGGTGATAGAGGTATCTGATGTCCATCCTCTTGTTCTCTTATGTCTCATAAGTTGGTGCAGTAATTTTTGGGTTGATGCCATTTGTTACACAGATTTATTTTAATTTAACCATTTTTTACCACTCAAGAACTGATATAAATGATCTTAAACTCTGTCTAAAATACCACATTAAGACACCAAGACCTTGACAAACACCATAGAAAAATACGTGCTGGGATTTGGGATCAAAAACTTTTGACATTTGGAGATTTCTGCAAGAATGGCATTTTTCTCCGATTGGATGGCGAGCACCAGAAAGCCCCTTATGGTTTGCTGCTTTCCTTAAATGCATAATGTGTTCTTCCATCAGTTCGCTGGTCTCTATCTAAAAAGATGGAGCGTTCTTCACACAATGCTGCCAATATTGTCTGTTACAAAGAACAGCAGGAGCGAGGCTGAGATTCCCTGAAGAGTGCTGTAATCGCAGCACTTTAGAGCTGCACTGAGACGGAGTAATAAACAGCATTGCCACTGCTCCGTGGTAAGAACACACACATATACACAGTGTGGCCAGGACAGAAAGGAGGGGAGGTAAACTAATAAATGACAGAGGGATGGAGGGATCGCAAATGACTGGTGATGGTGGTGAAGGGATAGAAGGCATTCGATGGAGGAAAGCTGCCTGTCCGACCAGGTTTGAGTCCTGCTGATCCTTGTGTGGCTTTAAAGTCAGCAAGTTGAAATGCAGCGAGCGGGGGAGGAGGATGAGGGAGAAATAAGGGAGGCGGGAAGGTTAGAGCTGTAATTAACCTTCGGAGTCAGCGTCGCTCCAGAATAAACAGACCAACTTTCCCCAACACTACAGCTGTGTTTCACCTTGTCTGCAAGCTTTCTCTGCACTTTGTGCCGCCGATAAAATACTCGACTGTGCCAGAGGCGAAGGGAAGGTCTTTCTCGTTTGCTTGGTCCACATTTTAAGGATCTTTACATGCAGCTCCACAGACTGATCCGTCTTACCCGCCTCGACCTTCAGTCATCTGCTTTTGTAGTTATTCACAGAGTGAATTTTGTGCTTTTAAATCTGGATTAGTGCACTTCTGTTCTAAGTAGAGCACCCATAGAGGAGAGGCCGACACACCGCCACCCGCCAGTAAAGATCAGCCTGCTACACTTATTAACATATTAACCATCATCTTTTCTTGTAAAATGCTCAATGTAAACAAAAACACCGGTGTTATTTTATTATTACATGTATTGTTGTCACATGTTTTCGTGATGATCAGCATGAAATCATTTCATATCTAATTAGCTACTCCATACTTCCTGGTTCAATTTGTATTTAATCCACATAAGTTTAGGGAGCGGTGAACGGCATGCAGGGGAAGGTTGGGGTGGATGGTGGGTCAAAAAATACCTGACTTTCACCCAGGTGTTCATGTCTTGTCATGTCAGCGTTGATTTATTTGTCACGTAACTTAATTCTGCCATTTCCAGTGTTATTTTAACTCCAACCACGATCTTTTCCTAAACCTAACCAAGTTGTTTTGGTGCCTAAGCCTAACCAAGTCGATCCTTTCACTGACAGCCAGTTTGAGCTCATGTTTAAGCCCCACGTTGGACTTTGCTCGATGAAGAGAGCAGCCGTCGCTGTGGTGGCGTTTCACGTTGTACACTGAGAGACGGAGAGACAAATGGACAGAATGAAGAGAAAGAAATACTCAAACAGGAGGAAAAATAGATAAAAAGTGATGAATATTAGTTTATACCAGAGATTCACACAAAGTTCACACCAGAAAGGTAAATTATTCAGTTTTCCTTCCTGGCAGTTAAAGGTAAAATCAAAAGCTTAACATAAAATGCTGCTGCAGTGAACTTATTATTTTGCTATTTTCACTTTTTTCAAAGTCACCAGAATGAAGGAAATAAAGTCTCTGAAACTGAAATTAGAGCATCCATCCAGACCCCTCTGTGGTTTTTGAATCCTCGATGTTTTAGTGTGGAGAGTATGATGCCACATGTTGCTGGACAGTCATAGGAAAACAAAAATAGGTTGTAGAAAATCGTGCAGAGCGTCACAGAAAATAAGAGAAATTTGCATCTTTGGACAGAAATCAGCTGGGTTGAATCTCTGGGCGGCTCCACAGACTGCCATGAGATTGTGCTGGTACAGTAAATGACACTGTAGAGATGTTTCCAACAACCATTTCATGTGTGGCGCTGATCCAAAGCACGAGGCCATCACCACCAAGGAAAACTGCTGTTGAGAGCAACAACAGGCTTTTAGACGCTCACAACAGTTGTACGCCATGTTTGCCACATACTGACATTAAAAGACAAACTGATGAGTTTAAACAGAAGGAGATAAATCTCTAATATGACTGCTGCTCAGCTCTATAATCACCAGGCTACACTGTGGATGTCTGCTCTGAGCTCTGGACGCTGCAGCAGGATCATTATCCTGCTGCCCACACACACACACACACACACACACACACACACACACACACACACACACACACACACACACCCCCCCCCCTCCTTGTGGCCGCTGAACACCTTTAAACGCTGTTTTGGTCTCACAGGCGTCAGTGTAGTGGTGTTTTTTATTTATCTGTTTATTTCTCTCAGTAACAAACGAGGCAGTCAGCGCCATCTGTTACCGTGGAGACACACACACACACACACTCTCTCTCTCTCTCTCTCTCTCTCTCTCTCTCTCTCTCTCTCTCCTGCTGTACCTAAACTACAGCAGGTCAACTGGAACCGAATAACAGTGACGAACACACACAACAGTTGGAGGTGAGTGGATACATCACTACCATCCTCCATCACTACCATCCTCCATCACTATCATCCTCCATCACTACCATCCTCCATCACTACCATCATCCATCACTACCATCCTCCATCACTACCATCATCCATCACTACCATCCTCCATCACTATCATCCTCCATCACTACCATCCTCCATCACTACCATCCTCCATCACTACCATCCTCCATCACTACCATCCTCCATCACTACCTCCTCCATCCTACTCCTCCATCCTCCCCCCCCCCCCCCCCCCCCCCCCCCCCCCCCCCCCCACCACACTCCATCACCCATCCCCTCACACCCCCCCCCCCCCCCCCCCCCCCCCCCCCCCCCCCCTCCTCATCCCCATCACTACCATCCTCCATCACTACCATCCTCCATCACTATCATCCTCCATCACTACCATCATCCATCACTACCATCCTCCATCACTACCATCCTCCATCACTACCATCCTCCATCACTACCATCATCCATCACTACCATCCTCCATCACTACCATCCATCACTACCATCATCCATCACTACCATCCTCCATCACTACCATCCATCACTACCATCCTCCATCACTACCATCATCCATCACTACCATCCATCACTACCATCCTCCATCACTATCATCCTCCATCACTATCATCCATCACTACCATCCATCCATCCACAAGCACTTCTCCTGTTAAGGGTCACGGGGGTCCATCACAGGACACATAGAGACAGACACCATTCACACCTACGGGACATGTAGGTGTGGATCACGCAGCCGTGAATCACACAGCCATGAGGTCACGCAGCCGTGAATCACACAGCCATGAGGTCACGCAGCCGTGAATCACACAGCCATGAGGTCACGCAGCCGTGAATCACACAGCCATGAGGTCACGCAGCCGTGAGGTCAGGCAGCCATGAGGTCACGCAGCCGTGAGGCCACGCAGCCGTGAATCACGCAGCCGTGAGGTCACGCAGCCGTGAATCACACAGCCATGAGGTCATGCAGCCGTGAGGTCACGCAGCCATGAGGTCACGCAGCCGTGAATCACACAGCCATGAGGTCACGCAGCCGTGAGGCCACGCAGCCGTGAATCACGCAGCCGTGAGGTCATGCAGCCGTGAATCACGAAGCCATGAGGTCACGCAGCCGTGAATCATGCAGCCGTGAGGTCACGCAGCCGTGAATCACGCAGCCGTGAATCACACAGCTGTCAGGTCACGCAGCCGTCAGGTCACGCAGCGTGCGTGAGGTCAGCTGACATTACTGTCAAGCATTTGAAATATATAGTGATTTTTGTAGCATGAGCAGCAGGACGCTGACTGCTGTTGGCTTAACGGCCACCAGTGTCACTGTTAACAAGCAGATTGTGATCCTTGCATACAGCAGAGCTCATCTCATTACACTGTTTTTAAACCAACAGATCTTCGAGTGTAGTGTTTGGTCCTGTGTGCGATACTTGTTCATTCATTTAATCAATAAGTTACTATCTGACTGTTCAGGTGACTCGGCTCCTCAGAGCTCCTGCAGAGGAGGGAGCTGAGGAGGTGGGGTCCTCCTAATCCACCAGCAGCAGCAGGAGGGCTGACGGGTGAAGCATGGGCAGTGTAGGATGCAGTAAAGAGATAGAGTAGCAGCCCTCTGTACTGTCATTTCATTTATTTCCCTGGGACCACTTGGAAAAACATATTTTATTTTAATTTCTGCAATAACGGCTACCAATCAAAAAATATGCTCTCCCTTTTTTATTTGCAGTAATCTAAAACCTGAACTCCACCTTCATCATCTCAGTTGCTTCCCTTATTGCCCTCTCATGCTCAGCTGTGTGGATGATAAATGGAGAAATGACTTTCTCTGGGCTGGAGTATCCCCAAATCCATTTCCTCAAACAGAAATGCATTTCCATACTGGGCAGAGCGACAGCAGGAAAGCTGAGTGGTGGGACATGGAGGACAAGGAAGAGGTGGGGTGGTACTTCACTGGTAAATAAACCCAGATCCAGATCCAGACCCAGTACCAGTCAAACCCAGACTATTAATAAAACTGAGCTGAATGGATTGTGAGTTGAAGGAACCAATGGGGACGAAACTCTGACGAGAAACATGTTGCATGAGATCAACAGTTGTTGGGTTTGTTGAAGCTTTAACCTCCTGAGACCCCTCACTCCCACATTTCTTTTGAATTTCTACAAACTTGCGTGACCTTCTCATCTGGATGTAACAGCTGGACAAGTGTGCAGCATCTTGACTCAAGGGATATAATGCTATCTGAGGTATTATGTGTAATGACAAGCATGTTGCATTACCTTTGAAATGTACAAGAGAAAGTCTGAACGATGGATGCAGCACAGGTCACCACGCTGACCCAAAACCAGCAGGCCGTTCAGGCAGGAGTCCACAGGAAGCAGAGACGAGTAACACCAACCTGGACGTGGCGTTCCAACATCGCGGCACTGTGACGTATGGGAGAAGAGAAAGAAAGCAGTATAAGACAGTGAGGCTCCTGTACAGCACCTAGACTCATTCACCACCCTGATATCACCATGAGGATGACCATAATTCAAAAAATATAGAGAGGCATCTGATTCAACATCGTCATGTCAGGAAGATCAAATAAGAACAGGTTACTCATGTGCAGTTTAATTAATAAGTGAGTTGGTGCAGATATAATAGTGCGTATTATGTTGGTGCATCATGACAGAGTGAACTCCTCGTTATCTCATAACTCACATTCAGTGTTAACACTCCGTGTACCCGTCAGGTCAATTCTCAAATGGTAAAAATGGCTAAATTTAGCTCCAAATGTGACGACTGATGAGGCAGGCAGGTTTGGACTCACAAGCAATACTCAGCGAACAGGTTAAATCAGAAAACGCTGGGTCTTAAATGACAGAAACGGGTCACTGGGAAAACAAGACGAACTGGCACAGAAGGAAAGAGAGAGACGCTGCTTAAATACTGGTGAGGGAGGTGACTAACTATGGACAGGTGAACACAATCAGGGGCGGGGGAGACGATCAGACGCAGGTAACTGGTGCAGGTAACTAGGTCAGGAGGAGGTGCTCAAAAGTGAAGGCGGGAAGCATGCAGGGCAGGGAGTGAAGTGATCTGAAATGAGAGGCGAGGTTAAACATGCAACACAGAACATAACCTAAGTCCTACGAGACGTTACACCAAATCTGTGTATGTGGGAAAAACCATCATGTACGTTGATCATAATGTTCTAAGCCCTTATACATTTCTTATGAATGTTTTATAGGAAAGCAATGCATTCAGCACTCAACAGTACTGTTTGTAACTTCTTACATGAATGAATCCTTGTGGGTCGATGTCCCATGACCTTCAGACTCAAACTACACAGAAGCACTAAAACCGTAAAGTTACTGTATATCTAGTGAAGCCCGTCGCGCAAAACAGTGTCAACTCTTCCTGCTTCAGCCTCCTGACTGTGGTCAGAGGACACAGGAGAGACACTGGAGTTTGGTCGGGGATGATAATGTTACTCCGTCACTTCACTCGTGCAGAACACGGTATCGACTACGGTATCGACAACGATATCCTCTACGATATCCGCTACAGTATACGGTATCCAAGTGTCCACTACGGTATACGGTATCCACTACGGTATACGGTATCCAAGTGTCCACTACGGTATACGGTATCCACTACGGTATACGGTATCCACTACGGTATACGGTATCCACTGTATTGGTTCAAGTGTCCACTACGTATTTAGTGTCCACTACGGTATACGGTATCCACTACGGTACCAAAGCTACCGTCTCCCCTGCCTTCTGACCACCGTCAGGAAGCTGAAGCAGGAAGAGTTGACGCTGTTTTGCATCACTAGATATAAGTCTGCAGTTTTAGTGCGTCTGTGGAGTAGTGTTGTGGTCTGAAGAGCACACATGGGACGCCGACCTGCAGTGATTGAAAGAGTTGTAGTTTCAGATCGTCAGCACTGAGCTCATAAATGATCTGGAGGTTTGGGGTGCAGATGGGTGCATAACAAAACCAGAGAGTGCATCTTGAAGCTGAAACTGATGTAGTGCAGCTGTTACTTTAACAGATTTGTCTCAACAAATGAAATGATTTGAACAGTAGCTTCTGTGTGATGTTTTGACTTGAATTTGGTTTGTAAGTGTGATGTTCCCCTGAGTCGACGATCAGAATCCGATCAGAATCCGATCAGAATCCGCCCTTTATCCAGCCGTTGCTCTCTGCTGTGGTAACACGTCGAGGCTGATCTGATGGAAGTTTCCTCTCGTCGCCGTGGCGACACTGTGTACCGCGGGGTGGGCTGCTGCTGCCCCTGAGCTTCTGGTGACATTGAACATCAGGCCACATCTGGCTCCAGCTGATGGAGCAGCTTGTCGACCTGCGAGGCTTCCTTCACTCTGCTCACATCCAATCAAAACTCTGCCTTTTCTGCCCGTTGGGGATGAAATATTTGTCATATCTCACCATTGTTGTTACTCATTGTCTGCACGAATGTAAACTTTTTTAATGACATTTCATAGAAGTTATTTGATAATTATTATGTATCCATCAGCAGACATGGAAATAAAACAGATCAGTTAACATTGTTTCCTTTTACTGGAAATGTATTAAATAAAATTAACAGCTATTGGGAATATAATTATTGAACAATTTAATAATAAAGTCATTTTTGATAAATTATATAAATAAAATAAATATTGTGGTAATTTGGCAGCAATTCCAAAGATATTTCATTGGTAAGTATCACCTAATTACTATGAAACTTGTTTAAGCATTACAGAGTCATCATAGACATAAATATATGAAATTTGGCTTCTGCATTTAACCATTCAAGCATTCAGGAGCAGCAAACAGCCCATGAAGCATTCAAGGACACGCAGACAACAGGAACCAGTGGTTAACCCTCCGAAACCCACAACAGACCTGATTTAGTCTTCTTTAGGGGTCCAGGGGGTCTTTAGGGGGGGCTTGGGGTCCAGGGGGTCTTTAGGGGTCCAGGTGGTCTTTAGGGGGGGGAGGGATAGCAGGTCAACAGCAGATGTCTCATGTTAGTGGTGAACATCATCTGGAACCTGGAGATTGATCTGAGATCAGCTCAGCTCTGAGGGTCAAGCTGTTCTAGTCATTGATCAGAAATAAACATTCATAAATTAACTAATAGTTTAAAATAAATTAAATTTTAACCTTTTCTTTGTACCTCTGAAGAACTGATCAAAATGATCAATAATCCTCCAAAATCCCACATTAAGACACCCAAACCTTGAGGAACACCATAGAAGAAGACATTGGGATCAAAAACGTTTGACCTTTTGGAGATTTTTGATGAGAAGGCAAATCTCACGTTACAGTGATCCTGAATCTGAGACTGTCAGTGTTTCTAGTGATAAATCAGAAATAAACATGAATGAACGGTTGACTGTGGCTCAGAGGGCAGAGCGGTCGTCCACCAATCGGAAGGTCGCGTTCGATCCCATCACGGTCCCAAACTGCTCCTGGAGAGCTCATACTCACTCCAGACTACTATCAGGTCCTGACGGCTCTGCCATCAGTGTGTGAATGTGTGTGTGAATGGGTGAATGCTGACATGTAGTATAAAACTCTGGCTGGTTGGAAGACGAGAACAGTGTTATATAAATACCAGCCCATTTAACATGAACGAATGAATGAATTATGAGAGTAAACTGTAAAAGTGTGTAAGGGCTTAGAGCATGATAGAAGTATATGATGGCAGCTCCTGCTCTGTTATGTCTCAGCAGTTTTTGGGTTGATGTCATTTGTTACACAGATTTCGAGCTAACTTTTATCACTTTGACCGTTTGAGAATTGATAAAAATGCTCAAAAATGTTCTCTTGTCCAAAATACCAGATTAAGACACCAAGAGGAGACTGGCGGGTTCCCACGGAGCCCATTTTCATTCATATCTGGAGGTCAGAGGTCAAGGGACCCCTCTGAAAACTTTGGAGCGTTGTTTAGCCTCCCTCCTGACATGCTATCGTGGCAGCGTTGCTTCCAGTGGATTCGCTTCTAGTTTATATGATACCTGCATCTCCAAAAGTTAAAGGTCGACCACAGCCACCCCATCAACCTGACAGCGTGCTCAGGTAGCTCAGGGCATTTACAGTCGCTGTAGATACAGTACAGAGATTCAGACCATTACCGTATAATGTCTTGACATAAATAGTTGTCTCATGATTACAGACCACTGTGTCATTTTCTCAACTGCAATGCTTAGTTAATCCTAGCAGCTTCCATCATCATTTCTCCCTGGCTTCCCTGAAGAGAGGACAGCAGACGAAGAGACAGGAGACAGGAGACAGGAGACAGGAGAGAGGGAGGAGAGAGGAGAGAGGAGACAGGAGAGAGGGAGACAGGAGAGAGGAGAGA
>CAMQGK010000166.1:1247500-1265700 GCA_947000775.1 Pterois miles | reverse complement strand
ACTACAGAGCCTACTGCCAGCTTTAGTTTACTACTGAGATACATGACAAATTAACCTAAACAGTCAGACTACAGAGCCTACTGCCAGCTTTAGTTTACTACTGAGATACATGACAAACAACCTAACAGTCAGACTACAGAGCCTACTGCCAGCTTTAGTTTACTACTAAGATACATGACAAACTAACCTAACAGTCAGACTACAGAGCCTACTGCCAGCTTTAGTTTACTACTAAGATACATGACAAACTAACCTAACAGTCAGACTACAGAGTCTACTGCCAGCTTTAGTTTACTACTGAGATACATGACAAACTAACCTAAACAGACTACAGAGTCTACTGCCAGCTTTAGTTTACTACTAAGATACATGACAAACTAACCTAAACAGTCAGACTACAGAGTCTACTGCCAGCTTTAGTTTACTACTGAGATACATGACAAACTAACCTAAACAGACTACAGAGTCTACTGCCAGCTTTAGTTTACTACTGAGATACATGACAAACTAACCTAAACAGTCAGACTACAGAGTCTACTGCCAGCTTTAGTTTACTACTGAGATACATGACAAACTAACCTAAACAGTCAGACTACAGAGCCTACTGCCAGCTTTAGTTTACTACTAAGATACATGACAAACTAACCTAAACAGTCAGACTACAGAGTCTACTGCCAGCTTTAGTTTACTACTGAGATACATGACAAACTAACTATAGAGTCTACTGCCAGCTTTAGTTTACTACTGAGATACATGACAAACTAACCTAAACAGTCACACTACAGTCTACTGCCAGCTTTAGTTTACTACTGAGATACATGACAAACTAACCTAAACAGTCAGACTACAGAGCCTTCTGCTGGCTTTAGTTTATTACTGAGATACATGACAAACTAACCTAACAGTCAGACTACAGAGTCTACTGCCAGCTTTAGTTTACTACTGAGATACATGACAAACTAACCTAAACAGACTACAGAGTCTACTGGCAGCTTTAGTTTACTACTAAGATACATGACAAACTAACCTAAACAGTCAGACTACAGAGTCTACTGCCAGCTTTAGTTTACTACTGAGATACATGACAAACTAACCTAACAGTCAGACTACAGAGTCTACTGCCAGCTTTAGTTTACTACTGAGATACATGACTAACTAACCAAACAGTCAGACTACAGAGTCTACTGCCAGCTTTAGTTTACTACTGAGATACATGACTAACTAACCAAACAGTCAGACTACAGAGCCTACTGCCAGCTTTAGTTTACTACTGAGATACATGACAAACTAACCTAAACAGTCAGACTACAGAGTCTACTGCCAGCTTTAGTTTAGTACTGAGATACATGACAAACTAACCTAAACAGTCAGACTACAGAGTCTACTGCCAGCTTTAGTTTACTACTGAGATACATGACAAACTAACCTAAACAGTCAGACTACAGAGTCTACTGCCAGCTTTAGTTTACTACTGAGATACATAACAAACTAACCTAAACAGACTACAGAGCCTCCTGCCAGCTTTAGTTTACTACTGAGATACATGACAAACTAACCTAACAGTCAGACTACAGAGTCTACTGCCAGCTTTAGTTTACTACTGAGATACATGACAAACTAACCTAAACAGTCAGACTACAGAGTCTACTGCCAGCTTTAGTTTACTACTGAGATACATGACAAACTAACCTAAACAGACTACAGAGTCTACTGCCAGCTTTAGTTTACTACTGAGATACATGACAAACTAACCTAAACAGTCAGACTACAGAGCCTACTGCCAGCTTTAGTTTACTACTGAGATACATGACAAACTAACCTAAACAGTCAGACTACAGAGTCTACTGCCAGCTTTAGTTTACTACTGAGATACATGACAAACTAACCTAAACAGACTACAGAGTCTACTGCCAGCTTTAGTTTACTACTAAGATACATGACAAACTAACCTAAACAGTCAGACTACAGAGTCTACTGCCAGCTTTAGTTTACTATTGAGATACATGACAGACTAACTTAACAGTCAGACTACAGAGCCTACTGCCAGCTTTAGTTTACTTCTAAGATACATGACAAACTAACCTAAACAGTCAGACTACAGAGCCTACTGCCAGCTTTAGTTTACTATTGAGATACATGACAGACTAACCTAACAGTCAGACTACAGAGTCTACTGCCAGCTTTAGTTTACTACTGAGATACATGACAAACTAACCTAAATAGTCAGACTACAGAGCCTACTGCCAGCTTTAGTTTACTATTGAGATACATGACAAACTAACCTAAACAGTCAGACTACAGAGTCTACTGCCAGCTTTAGTTTACTACTGAGATACATGACAAACTAACCTAAACAGTCAGACTACAGAGTCTACTGCCAGCTTTAGTTTACTACTGAGATACATGACAAACTAACCTAAACAGTCAGACTACAGAGTCTACTGCCAGCTTTAGTTTACTACTGAGATACATGACAAACTAACCTAAACAGACTAGAGTCTACTGCCAGCTTTAGTTTACTACTGAGATACATGACAAACTAACTACAGAGTCTACTGCCAGCTTTAGTTTACTACTGAGATACATGACAAACTAACCTAACAGTCAGACTACAGAGTCTACTGCCAGCTTTAGTTTACTACTGAGATACATGACTAACTAACCAAACAGTCAGACTACAGAGTCTACTGCCAGCTTTAGTTTACTACTGAGATACATGACTAACTAACCAAACAGTCAGACTACAGAGCCTACTGCCAGCTTTAGTTTACTACTGAGATACATGACAAACTAACCTAAACAGTCAGACTACAGAGTCTACTGCCAGCTTTAGTTTAGTACTGAGATACATGACAAACTAACCTAAACAGTCAGACTACAGAGTCTACTGCCAGCTTTAGTTTACTACTGAGATACATGACAAACTAACCTAAACAGTCAGACTACAGAGTCTACTGCCAGCTTTAGTTTACTACTGAGATACATAACAAACTAACCTAAACAGACTACAGAGCCTCCTGCCAGCTTTAGTTTACTACTGAGATACATGACAAACTAACCTAACAGTCAGACTACAGAGTCTACTGCCAGCTTTAGTTTACTACTGAGATACATGACAAACTAACCTAAACAGTCAGACTACAGAGTCTACTGCCAGCTTTAGTTTACTACTGAGATACATGACAAACTAACCTAAACAGACTACAGAGTCTACTGCCAGCTTTAGTTTACTACTGAGATACATGACAAACTAACCTAAACAGTCAGACTACAGAGCCTACTGCCAGCTTTAGTTTACTACTGAGATACATGACAAACTAACCTAAACAGTCAGACTACAGAGTCTACTGCCAGCTTTAGTTTACTACTGAGATACATGACAAACTAACCTAAACAGACTACAGAGTCTACTGCCAGCTTTAGTTTACTACTAAGATACATGACAAACTAACCTAAACAGTCAGACTACAGAGTCTACTGCCAGCTTTAGTTTACTATTGAGATACATGACAGACTAACTTAACAGTCAGACTACAGAGCCTACTGCCAGCTTTAGTTTACTTCTAAGATACATGACAAACTAACCTAAACAGTCAGACTACAGAGCCTACTGCCAGCTTTAGTTTACTATTGAGATACATGACAGACTAACCTAACAGTCAGACTACAGAGTCTACTGCCAGCTTTAGTTTACTACTGAGATACATGACAAACTAACCTAAATAGTCAGACTACAGAGCCTACTGCCAGCTTTAGTTTACTATTGAGATACATGACAAACTAACCTAAACAGTCAGACTACAGAGTCTACTGCCAGCTTTAGTTTACTACTGAGATACATGACAAACTAACCTAAACAGTCAGACTACAGAGTCTACTGCCAGCTTTAGTTTACTACTGAGATACATGACAAACTAACCTAAACAGTCAGACTACAGAGTCTACTGCCAGCTTTAGTTTACTACTGAGATACATGACAAACTAACCTAAACAGACTAGAGTCTACTGCCAGCTTTAGTTTACTACTGAGATACATGACAAACTAACTACAGAGTCTACTGCCAGCTTTAGTTTACTACTGAGATACATGACAAACTAACCTAAACAGACTACAGAGTCTACTGCCAGCTTTAGTTTACTACTAAGATACATGACAAACTAACCTAACAGTCAGACTACAGAGTCTACTGCCAGCTTTAGTTTACTACTAAGATACATGACAAACTAACCTAACAGTCAGACTACAGAGTCTACTGCCAGCTTTAGTTTACTATTGAGATACATGACAAACTAACTTAACAGTCAGACTACAGAGCCTACTGCCAGCTTTAGTTTACTACTGAGATACATGACAAACTAACCTAACAGTCAGACTACAGAGTCTACTGCCAGCTTTAGTTTACTACTAAGATACATGACAAACTAACCTAAACAGTCAGACTACAGAGTCTACTGCCAGCTTTAGTTTACTACTGAGATACATGACAAACTAACCTAAACAGTCAGACTACAGAGTCTACTGCCAGCTTTAGTTTACTACTGAGATACATGACAAACTAACCTAAACAGACTACAGAGTCTACTGCCAGCTTTAGTTTACTACTAAGATACATGACAAACTAACCTAAACAGTCAGACTACAGAGTCTACTGCCAGCTTTAGTTTACTACTGAGATACATGACAAACTAACCTAAACAGACTACAGAGTCTACTGCCAGCTTTAGTTTACTACTAAGATACATGACAAACTAACCTAAACAGTCAGACTACAGAGCCTACTGCCAGCTTTAGTTTACTATTGAGATACATGACAAACTAACTTAACAGTCAGACTACAGAGCCTACTGCCAGCTTTAGTTTACTACTGAGATACAGGACAAACTAACCTAAACAGTCAGACTACAGAGCCTACTGCCAGCTTTAGTTTACTACTGAGATACATGACAAACTAACTTAACAGTCAGACTACAGAGTCTACTGCCAGGTTTAGTTTACTACTGAGATACATGACAAACTAACCTAACAGTCAGACTACAGAGTCTACTGCCAGCTTTAGTTTACTACTGAGATACATGACAAACTAACCTAAACAGTCAGACTACAGAGTCTACTGCCAGCTTTAGTTTACTACTAAGATACATGACAAACTAACCTAACAGTCAGACTACAGAGTCTACTGCCAGCTTTAGTTTACTATTGAGATACATGACAAACTAACTTAACAGTCAGACTACAGAGCCTACTGCCAGCTTTAGTTTACTACTGAGATACATGACAAACTAACCTAACAGTCAGACTACAGAGTCTACTGCCAGCTTTAGTTTACTACTAAGATACATGACAAACTAACTTAACAGTCAGACTACAGAGTCTACTGCCAGCTTTAGTTTACTACTAAGATACATGACAAACTAACCTAAACAGTCAGACTACAGAGTCTACTGCCAGCTTTAGTTTACTACTGAGATACATGACAAACTAACCTAAACAGTCAGACTACAGAGCCTACTGCCAGCTTTAGTTTACTACTGAGATACATGACAAACTAACCTAAACAGTCAGACTACAGAGCCTACTGCCAGCTTTAGTTTACTACTGAGATACATGACAAACTAACCTAACAGTCAGACTACAGAGCCTACTGCCAGCTTTAGTTTACTACTGAGATACATGACAAACTAACCTAAACAGTCAGACTACAGAGTCTACTGACAGCTTTAGTTTACTACTGAGATACATGACAAACTAACCTAACAGTCAGACTACAGAGCCTACTGCCAGGTTTAGTTTACTACTGAGATACATGACAAACTAACCTAACAGTCAGACTACAGAGCCTACTGCCAGCTTTAGTTTACTACTAAGATACATGACAAACTAACCTAAACAGTCAGACTACAGAGTCTACTGCCAGCTTTAGTTTACTACTGAGATACATGACAAACCAACCTAAATAGTCAGACATGTCAGATATTTGGCTAAATATATGAGATTACTGATATGTTTTTTTTTTTCACAGATGGATAGTCAGTGAAGCCAAACAATATATGTTCAAAGCAAAAGGAAAAATGTGGTTCAATACAGGTAGTAATCAAGTTGCAAATATCTTCCCATAATTTGGTGGAGAAGGAGCAAGACCAGAATAAATGAAATACATCTTCAGGGTGTCCTTCACAAAAAGAGCAATTTATATCTCTATCTTTTTTGAATCGTTGTAAAATAATAAAGAAAAAAACTTTTGACGGTTAAAAAACTATGAGTTCTTTTAAAAGATACTTCCTTTACTTTGTTTTCATACATTTAGCTGGTAAGTTTCAACTCTTTTTCCAGTTAAGGTTGTTAATAAAGGCGTTCCAGTTAGTTACCACATCTGGAACTGACACCACATCTTTCGGACATAATGAACGTATTAATATTTCGTGTTGAAGAGACACAGCTTTGACACTTTAAAGCGTGCTTGGATCAGTGGTAATAATGTGATTCTGTCCAGCTCTCTCCGCGTTCACGGCTGCATCAGCGCCCTGATGCCGCGCGCAGCCGATGACGTCTCAACATGCGACAGTGAGGAGTAGAAGGACCCCGCGGTGTGCGACGGCGCACGCCGAACCTCCAGCACCGTTAGGGACGTGGGTGTTGTTTGAGCGGCGTCCGGTCCCCGTTAAAGCGGTGAGGAAGGCTCGTGACGGTCGGTTCGGCCCGGTGAGTGTTAGCGGAACACATCTGCTCCAGTTAACGGGACTCTACACGCAGTCCGCTGTTACTGTGGTTACTGTATGTGAACGGAAGGACTTTAAAGCTTGACCCAGTCCCTGAATGCCCCACCATAAACCCGATGCCTTTCTCTAAATAATCGACATGTATTTTAATCAGCGACTAACTGTAGACTGCAGCTATAGATATAAGTATCAAGGTCTTGATTACTGCTGATGTGGAAATGCCGCTAATGTATGGTAGAGACCCGGCAGCTGGTCTATTCCGTGTTTAACAGTCACCGTGTCCTGCAGCACTGATGCTCCTGTTCTTCATCACAGATGTCGTGTTTTGGTGGTGATACCAACTTCTGCCCGGAATGTGGGAATGTTCTTCCTCTTCCAGGAATACGGGACACAGTCTGCTGCCCCCGCTGCTCCTTCTGCATCCCGGTAGCAGGTACCAGCTGCACTCTTTAAACTCCCAACACACACTGCTGTCAGTCAGTGGTGGGACTGACAGCAGCACAGACGCTGAGGTCCGATCCCAGTGTGCACCCTGAACCCCGAACCCTTAACCCCAACCCTCAACCTTGAACCCTGAACCCCAATCCTCACCCCCGAACCCTTAACCCTGAACCCTCAATCCTCAACTCTGAACCCTCAACCTGAACCCTCAACCCTGAAGCCTCAATCCTCAACTCTGAACCCTCAACCTTGAACCCTGAACCCCGAATCCTCAACCCTGAACCCTCAATCCTCAACTCTGAACCCTCAACTCTGAACCCTCAACCCTGAAGCCTCAACCCTCAACCCTCAACCTTGAACCTTGAACCCTGAACCCCGAACCCTCAACCCTGAACCCTCAACTCTGAAGCCTCAACCCCGAACCCTCAACCCTCAACCCCGAACCCTCAACCCTCAAACCTCAACTCTGAACCCTCAAACCTCAACCCTCAAACCTCATCTCTGAACCCTCAAACCTCAACTCTCAGCGACTGATGTCACCTGGTAAATGTTTGACTGTGAGAGGCTGTGAGAGCTTGAATTGGTATAAATATGAATGGGACAGCACTTTGCAGAGACGTCTTACGTTTACTGTACGGTTTTTACTGCCTGATTTCAACGTCTTCCAGGCTCGTTCCTTAGGAGACTAGAGGTAACTGTCAAAAAATCGATTTACTTGTTTTTTTCAAAATTCATGAAGTAAAATGAAAAGTGCTGGTTGGTGAATAAAGCAGGTGTGTAATGTAGTCTAATGCGTGTTTTCATCTACCATGTTAAATCCTTAATGTTAACGTTTCTGTGTAAATTTAAATGTGCCTGGCTGAACACCCATGTGCTGTCCCCAGACCAAGCCCCCAGGAAGACCGCTGGGCTTTGAAGCTAATTTTTATAATGGCAGTGGTACTCCAACCTCCATGTCTGTCACATGATGCCACTGAGTGATGCCACTCTCATAGGAATGAACGGGACCCTGAACGGGACCCTGCCTCCGACACTGTGCACGTTCAGTGTCTCCAGTTCACCGTCAGGAGATTTACTGTAGCAGCCATGGTGCTGCGTTCAGTGTCTCCAGTTCACCGTCAGTAGATTTACTGTAACAGCCGTGGTGCTGCGTTCAGTGTCTCCAGTTCACCGTCAGGAGATTTACTGTAACAGCCGTGGTGCTGCGTTCAGTGTCTCCAGTTCACCGTCAGGAGATTTACTGTAACAGCCGTGGTGCTGCGTTCAGTGTCTCCAGTTCACCGTCAGGAGATTTACTGTAGCAGCCGTGGTGCTGCGTTCAGTGTCTCCAGTTCACCGTCAGGAGATTTACTGTAGCAGCCGTGGTGCTGCGTTCAGAGTCTCCAGTTCACCGTCAGGAGAGTTACTGTAGCAGCCGTGGTGCTGCGTTCAGAGTCTCCAGTTCACCGTAAGGAGAGTTACTGTAGCAGCCGTGGTGCTGCATTCAGTGTCTCAGTTGGGAGCGTTAGCATGGGGTTGTTTGCTGGACAGCTGCTAGCTGCTAATGTTGGTGGTGGCTTCCTGCCCGCTGTAGCGTAACTTCAGCTAGTTTCTGACAGACAGTATGTGTGTGTGTGTGTGTGGTGGTGAGTGTGTGTTTGTTGGTGGTGTTACAGCTGTGAACCTAACTGTGGCAGACAGTGTGTGTGTGGTGGTGAGTGTGTGTTTGTTGGTGGTGTTACAGCTGTGAACCTAACTGTGGCAGACAGTGTGTGTGTGTGTGTGTGTGTGTGTGTGTGTGTGTGTGTGTGTGTGTGTGTGGTGGTGAGAGTGTGTTTGTTGGTGGTGTTACAGCTGTGAACCTAACTGTGGCAGACAGTGTGTGTGTGTGTGTGTGTGTGTGTGTGTGTTTGTTGGTGGTGTTACAGCTGTGAACCTAACTGTGGCAGACAGTGTGTGTGTGTGTGTGGTGGTGAGTGTGTGGTGGTGGTGTTACAGCTGTGAACCTAACTGTGGCAGACAGTGTGTGTGTGTGTGTGTGTGTGTGTGTGTGTGGTGGTGGTGTTACAGCTGTGAACCTAACTGTGGCAGACTGTGTGTGTGTGTGTGTGTGTGGTGGTGAGTGTGTGTTTGTTGGTGGTGTTACAGCTGTGAACCTAACTGTGGCAGACAGTGTGTGTGTGTGTGTGTGTGTGTGTGTGTGTGTGTGTGTGTGTGTGTTTGTTGGTGGTGTTACAGCTGTGAACCTAACTGTGGCAGACAGTGTGTGTGTGTGTGTGGTGGTGAGTGTGTGGTGGTGGTGTTACAGCTGTGAACCTAACTGTGGCAGACAGTGTGTGTGTGTGTGTGTGTGTGTGTGTGTGTGTGGTGGTGGTGTTACAGCTGTGAACCTAACTGTGGCAGACTGTGTGTGTGTGTGTGTGTGGGTGGTGAGTGTGTGTTTGTTGGTGGTGTTACAGCTGTGAACCTAACTGTGGCAGACAGTGTGTGTGTGTGGTGGTGAGTGTGTGTGTGTGTGTGTGTGTGTGTGTGTGGTGGTGGTGTTACAGCTGTGAACCTAACTGTGGCAGACAGTGTGTGTGTGTGGTGGGAGTGTGTGTGTGTGTGTGTGTGTGTGTGTGGTGGTGGTGTTACAGCTGTGAACCTAACTGTGGCAGACAGTGTGTGTGTGTGTGTGTGTGTGTGTGTGGTGGTGTTACAGCTGTGAACCTAATTGTGGCGGGGTGTGTGTGTGTGTGTGTGTGTGTGTGTGTGTGTGTGTGGTGGTGGTGTTACAGCTGTGAACCTAACTGTGGCAGACAGTGTGTGTGTGTGTGTGTGTGGTGGTGGTGAGGGTGTTTGTTGGTGGTGTACAGCTGTGAACCTAACTGTGGCAGCAGTGTGTGTGTGTGTGGTGGGGGTGTGTGTGTGGTGTGTGTGTGTGTGTGTGTGTGGTGGTGGTGGTGTTACAGCTGTGACCCTAACTTGGCAGACAGTGTGTGTGTGTGTGTGTGTGTGTGTGTGGGGTGTTACAGCTGTGAACCTAATTGTGGCAGACAGTGTGTGTGTGTGTGTGTGTGTGTGTGTGTGTGTGTGTGTGTGTGGGGTGGTGGTGTTACAGCTGTGAACCTAACTGTGGCAGACAGTGTGTGTGTGTGTGTGTGTGGTGGTGGTGGTGAGTGTGTGTTTGTTGGTGGTGTTACAGCTGTGAACCTAACTGTGGCAGACAGTGTGTGTGTGTGTGTGGTGGTGGTGAGTGTGTGTTTGTTGGTGGTGTTACAGCTGTGAACCTAACTGTGGCAGACAGTGTGTGTGTGTGTGTGTGGTGAGTGTGTGTGTTGGTGGTGTTACAGCTGTGAACCAACTGTGGCAGACAGTGTGTGGTGTGTGTGTGGTGGTGAGTGTGTGTTTGTTGGTGGTGTTACAGCTGTGAACCTAACTGTGGCAGACAGTGTGTGTGTGTGTGTGTGTGGTGGGGTGGTGTGTGTTTGTTGTGGTGTTACAGCTGTGACCAACTGTGCAACAGGTGTGTGTGGGGTGGTGGTGTGTGTTTGTTGGTGGTGTTACAGCTGTGAACCTAACTGTGGCAGACAGTGTGTGTGTGTGTGTGTGTGGTGGTGAGTGTGTGTTTGTTGGTGGTGTTACAGCTGTGAACCTAACTGTGGCAGACAGTGTGTGTGTGTGTGTGGGGGGTGTGTGTGTGTGTGTGTGTGGGGGGGGGGGGGTGTACAGCGGACCCTAACTGTGTGGGGGGGGGGTGTGGTGTGTTTTCTTTTTGTGTGGGGGGGGGGGGTGTGTGTGTGTGTGTGTGTGTGTGTGGGGGGGTGTTACAGCTGTGAACCAACTTGCAGACAGTGTGTGTGTGTGTGTGTGTGTGTGGGGGTGTTACAGCTGTGAACCTAATTTGGCAGACAGTGTGTGTGTGGGGGGGGGGGGGGGGGGGGGGGGGGTACAGCTTGACCTACTGTGCAACAGTGTGTGTGTGTGTGTGGGGGGGGGGGAGGGGTGTTGGTGGGTACAGCTGTGACCTAACTTGCAACAGGTTGTGTGTGTGTGGTGGTGGTGAGTGTGTGTTTGTTGGTGGTGTTACAGCTGTGAACCTAACTGTGGCAGACAGTGTGTGTGTGTGTGTGGTGGTGAGTGTGTGTTTGTTGGTGGTGTTACAGCTAACCTAACTGTGGCAGACAGTGTGTGTGTGTGTGTGTGGTGGTGAGTGTGTGTTTGTTGGTGGTGTTACAGCTGTGAACCTAACTGTGGCAGACAGTGTGTGTGTGTGTGTGTGTGGTGGGTGTGTGTGTGTTTGTTGGTGGTGTTACAGCTGTGAACCTAATTGTGGCAGACAGTGTGTGTGTGTGTGTGGTGGGAGTGTGTGTTTGTTGGTGGTGTTACAGCTGTGAACCTAACTGTGGCAGACAGTGTGTGTGTGTGTGTGTGTGGTGGTGAGTGTGTGTTTGTTGGTGGTGTTACAGCTGTGAACCTAACTGTGGCAGCAGTGTGTGTGTGTGTGTGGGTGGTGTGTGTGTGTGTGTGTGTGTGTGTGTGTGTGGGTGGTGGTGGTGTTACAGCTGTGACCCTAACTGTGGCAGACAGTGTGTGTGTGTGTGTGTGTGTGTGTGTGGTGGTGTTACAGCTGTGAACCTAATTGTGGCAGACAGTGTGTGTGTGTGTGTGTGTGTGTGTGTGTGTGTGTGTGTGTGTGTGTGTGTGTGTGGGGTGGTGGTGTTACAGCTTGAACCTAACTGTGGCAGACAGTGTGTGTGTGTGTGTGTGGTGGTGGTGGGAGTGTGTGTTTGTTGGTGGTGTTACAGCTGTGAACCTAACTGTGGCAGACAGTGTGTGTGTGTGTGTGGTGGTGAGTGTGTGTTTGTTGGTGGTGTTACAGCTGTGAACCTAACTGTGGCAGACAGTGTGTGTGTGTGTGGTGGTGAGTGTGTGTTTGTTGGTGGTGTTACAGCTGTGAACCTAACTGTGGCAGCAGTGTGTGTGTGTGTGTGTGGTGGTGGTGAGTGTGTGTTTGTTGGTGGTGTTACAGCTGTGAACCTAACTGTGGCAGACAGTGTGTGTGTGTGTGTGGGGAGGTGTGTTTGTTGGTGGTGTTACAGCTGTGAACCTAACTGTGCAGACAGTGTGTGTGTGTGTGGTGGTGAGTGTGTGTTTGTTGGTGGTGTTACAGCTGTGAACCTAACTGTGGCAGACAGTGTGTGTGTGTGTGTGTGGGTGGTGGTGAGTGTGTGTTTGTTGGTGGTGTTACAGCTGTGAACCTAACTGTGGCAGACAGTGTGTGTGTGTGTGTGGTGGTGAGTGTGTGTTTGTTGGTGGTGTTACAGCTGTGAACCTAACTGTGGCAGACAGTGTGTGAAGAAAGAAAGAAAGAAAGAAAGATATTCCTTTATTAGTCCCACAGTGGGGAAATTCAGTTTTACACTCTGTTGTTCACACAGTACATATACATGCATCAATGGAGAGATGTCAGAGTGAGGGGGCTGCTCCTGACAAGCGCCCAGAGCAGTTGGGGGTTTGGTGCCTTGCTCAGGGGCACCTCGGCAGTGCCCAAGAGGTAAACTGGCACCTCTCCAGCAACCAGTTGGTCTTGGTCCATGGTCTTGGTCCATAGGGGTCTTGAACCCGTGACGTCCGCATCCTAACCCAAGTCCTTACAGACTGAGCTACTGCCGCCCTACTGCCGTGTGTACAGTTTACTTGTCTGTGTATTTCTTTTAACCCTTTAACCGATAACGTTAATTGGTAAAAACGCTCAGTGTCCGTTATCGGTTAGACAGTTAATTATTAGCATCCCTAGGTACAACCCAGTGTTTAAAGTCACAACGCTATGAATTGTGTGTAATTCCCTCACTCAAAGTCTGCAGAAACGTGTACTTAAGGGAAGTGTTCATGAAGGGCCCCACATGTCTGAGAGAGCCCTGCAGGACTTGATGATTAGACAGTGGTATGGTCCTGAACCCCCAGTCCGACTTCAGGGGCTGTTAAACATCGGTGGCAGGGAGGCGCTGTGGTGGCTGATGGTCCTCTAGAGCCCATGTCAGAGTAGTGTAGGTCATTTAGAGAAGAGCAAAGTCTGTGTGTACGGGGGGTCAACTAGACTGACATTACCTCTGACTAATTAATACGACCTTTTTCTGAGCTCTTTTGCCAAATTTAAGTATTAAGTAGTCAAATGACCTAAAACCACCAAATTAAACAGTTTTATGCAGACCCTGGGTTCTATCAACCCAGTGTTGTGCTGTGGACCAACATGGCTGTTACACGTTTTGATGACAGACTGCATATCTGTGGTGCTCTAAGGTTTGAAAATGAATGTACCTTTCAAGAAACAACGACCCTGTTAGACTAAAGAGTCCACACACCTCACAGGGAACAGCTTTCTGAAATAGCTCTTATGCAAACTGTTAACGTCATGCATTATTTTTTGATGAGGACACAGATTTCCGTTGTTTATCCCCTACGTAGAGTACATGTATTTTTCCTTCCAGAGTTCTCGGACCAGAAGATCTTCTCTACAGTCCTGTTCAACCCTGTGGAGCAGTCATCAGTGGCTGTGGAGGACGAGGACGACTCTGAGCTGAAGGGACCTGTGGTGAGAACAGACCTTCGGCTGCTCGCTGACTGCTGTGTGATGCTGACAACAGTCCACTGTAGTGATGAGCTCACCTGTTCACTCTAGATTGATAGACGCTGCTCTCGTTGCAATAAGGAGGGGATGGTTTACCACACTAGGCAGATGAGATCTGCAGATGAAGGACAGACGGTCTTCTTCACCTGTATACACTGCAGGTAATCTCTCTCTCTCTCTCTCTATCTATACATACACTTGTCCTCAAAATTATTCATACCCCATTGAAAATAACATACTTTTTTAGATTCCTCCTTTGTAGAAGTTACTATGATGGTACTTCTTGTGTATCTGTTTTCTACTTGTTGTTATGCACAAATCCACATACGAGTTGGTTAAACTTTATTTGTATTTTAATAGATATGGCCAGAAGAGATGTTTTGCTCATGTTCAGAATTATTCATACCCCTGACAATATCCCAACAAAATGTATGAATCTGTGGCCTGTAGTTATTTCTAGATGTTACAACGGAAAATTAGCTTTGTTGTTGACCAAGTTTTAAACAATGATTTCAAAAAATTAATAAATAGCATCTTTTCAGAAAAGTATAAATTGAGGAAAAATGTTCTGGTCATTCCCAATTTCTGGTCCTCATGGTGCAGAAGAAAGAGCTCAGTGGAGACTTACGTCAACGTCTTGTGAGCCCACAATGAAGGAAAAGCTTCAATACTGTTAAAAACCTCAGCGGGCATGGCAGGAAACGTAAGGTGTCCCCCAAACTTACCTGGAAAATCTCCCGGGAGGTCAACAACAACCCCCAGACCACAACCAAGGCCCTAATGGAAACACTCAACCAGACAGGGACAAAGCTGTCACGGTCCACCATCGAGCGAGTCTTTACAGAGGAGGTCTCCATGGACGTAGGCCTCAGAAGACACCTCTGCTCAGAAAGAAGCATGGTGAAGCTCTCCTGAAGCAACATCCCAGCTTTTAGTCAACCATCCTGTGGTCTGATGAGACGAAGTTGGAGTTATTTGGCCATATGGATGTTCAGTATGTCTGGAAGAAGAAAGGAGAAGCATCAAGCCCAAGAACTCTGTGACCACCATCAAGTCTGGTGGTGGAAGCATAATGCTGTGAGGATGCTTCTCTTCAGTGGCACAGGGAACCTCGTAAAGATCCAAGGAACCATGAAAAACGAGGATTACATCAGGATCCCTGATGGAAACTTAAAAGAATCTGCTGAGAAACTCCAGCTTGGACACAACTGGACGTACCAGCAGGACAACGATCTGAAACACACCGCCCAGGTAGTGAAGAAATGGTTCAAGGACAACGATCTGAAACACACCGCCCAGGTAGTGAAGAAATGGTTCAAGGACAACGATCTGAAACACACCGCCCAGGTAGTGAAGAAATGGTTCAAGGACAACGATCTGAAACACACCGCCCAGGTAGTGAAGAAATGGTTCAAGGACAATGATCTGAAACACACCGCCCAGGTAGTGAAGAAATGGTTCAAGGACAATGATCTGAAACACACCGCCCAGGTAGTGAAGAAATGGTTCAAGGACAATGATCTGAAACACACCGCCCAGGTAGTGAAGAAATGGTTCAAGGACAATGATCTGAAACACACCGCCCAGGTAGTGAAGAATGGTTCAAGGACAATGATCTAACACACCGCCCAGGTAGTGAAGAAATGGTTCAAGGACAATGATCTGAAACACACCGCCCAGGTAGTGAAGAAATGGTTCAAGGACACGATCTAAACACACCGCCCAGGAGGAAGAAATGTCAGGACAACGATCTAAACACACCCCCAGGTAGTGAAGAAATGGTTCAAGGACAACGATCTGAAACACACCCCCAGGTAGTAAGAATGGTTCAGGACAATGATCTGAACACCCCCCAGGTAGTGAAGAAATGGTTCAAGGACAATGATCTAAACACACCGCCCAGGTAGGAAGAAATGGTTCAAGGACAATGATCTGAAACACACCGCCCAGGAGTGAAGAATGGTTCAAGGACAATGATCTGAAACACACCGCCCAGGAGTGAAGAAATGGTTCAAGGACAATGATCTGAAACACACCGCCCAGGTAGTGAAGAAATGGTCAAGGACAACGATCTGAAACACACCGCCCAGGTAGTGAAGAAATGGTTCAAGGACAATGATCTGAAACACCCGCCCAGGTAGTGAAGAAATGGTTCAAGGACAACGATCTGAAACACACCGCCCAGGTAGTGAAGAAATGGTTCAAGGACAATGATCTGAAACACACCGCCCAGGTAGTGAAGAAATGGTTCAAGGACAATGATCTGAAACACACCCCCAGGTAGTGAAGAAATGGTTCAAGGACAATGATCTGAAACACACCGCCCAGGTAGTGAAGAAATGGTTCAAGGACAATGATCTGAAACACACCGCCCAGGTAGTGAAGAAATGGTTCAAGGACAATGATCTGAAACACACCGCCCAGGTAGTGAAGAAATGGTTCAAGGACAATGATCTGAAACACACCGCCCAGGTAGTGAAGAAATGGTTCAAGGACAATGATCTGAAACACACCGCCCAGGTAGTGAAGAAATGGTTCAAGGACAACGATCTGAAACACACCGCCCAGGAGTGAAGAAATGGTTCAAGGACAATGATCTGAAACACACCCCCAGGTAGTGAAGAAATGGTTCAAGGACAACGATCTGAAACACACCGCCCAGGTAGTGAAGAAATGGTTCAAGGACAATGATCTGAAACACACCGCCCAGGAGTGAAGAAATGGTTCAAGGACAATGATCTGAAACACACCGCCCAGGAGTGAAAAATGTTCAAGGACAATGATCTAAACACACCGCCCAGGAGGAAGAAATGGTTCAAGGACATGATCGAAACACACCCCCAGGAGTGAAGAAATGGTTCAAGGACAATGATCTGAAACACACCGCCCAGGAGTGAAGAAATGGTTCAAGGACAACGATCTGAAACACACCGCCCAGGTAGTGAAGAAATGGTTCAAGGACAACGATCTGAAACACACCGCCCAGGAGTGAAGAAATGGTTCAAGGACAACGATCTGAAACACACCGCCCAGGAGTGAAGAAATGGTTCAAGGACAATGATCTGAAACACACCGCCCAGGTAGTGAAGAAATGGTTCAAGGACAATGATCTGAAACACACCGCCCAGGTAGTGAAGAAATGGTTCAAGGACAATGGTGTCAGTGTCCTAGAATGGCCAAGTCAGAGCCCTGACCTCAGTCCAACTGAGAACTTGTGGTGAGACTTGAAGACCAGAGTGATGGCTAGGAAACCCACCAACCTGACCCAGCTTGAGGCCTTCGCCAAGGAAGAGTGGGCCAACATCCCACAGGAGACATGCAGGAAGCTTGTGGACACGTACAAGAATCATCTAGAAGCAGTCATAAACAACAAAGGCTATGCTATAGACTATTAAAGAGAGGCATCTGACTAGGGTATGAATCATTTTGAACATGGCTTTTTGGGGAATCAATGAATACAAATACCCCTAAAATATAAAGTTTTCTTTTCTTGTGTATTGTTGGCATTCTTTCACTTGTTGGTCACATATAACTCAAAAAACTTGACGTGTGTGTGTATGCACATGCACACCTATACAGTGTACTGTGTACTGTACAGTGTACTGTACTATGTGAACATTCTGTGCGATTATTCACTGATCCTTTGATTTCGGTGTTCAGGTATCAAGAGAAGGAGGACTCATGAGAAGTCCAGCTCCCCCTCTCCACTCCTCTCCATGCTTCTGCTCCGATGTCCACCAGTGTTGGTTCCAGATATCTGTAATGTTATTAAAACTGCATGAATTATTTTTTGCCATCTTGGGGCAAGTCTGTGTTCACCTGATTGGTATCAAATCTTCTCCCCTCAGCACCTGAGGGAAATATCTGTCTCTTAAGCTGCTAGATGCTCCACTATGCTCACCAGCTGGTCTTTACCAGGTCTGTCTGCTGCTGGCAGCAAAACCAGCATTGTGGGATATTTGATGCCCACCCAGTTGCACACACTAAGAATCTGCTAAACACTGCCAGTGATGTAGAGTATGGGAAATAGATAGATGTAATCACATATCGGGGGTTGGGGGTTTAAATATTACAGTGTCTATCAACTTCATCCTAATACTAGAAAATATTTCCTGAATACATGTGCACACTGATGCTGATTGGCATTCTTTTTGAATGACTTGAGGATTTTATGAAAACTGATTGTCCTTAATGTATTAACTGAATTATTGAACCTTTGGGCTTTAAAACAACACACTGCAATACACATAAACAATACATGTCTTCATAATGAGTGTTTTCACAGTCGCTCAGTGTGCACCAGTATTTCACAATAGGCCCCTTTCACATCAGAGCAGGTAAACTCAGGTGGAACTGAGCAAATGAATTATGGTCCCAGTCTATGTAGTGTGTCACAACCTCCCAGTGAACCAGCTGGGACCTGGCCCACCTCAGTGGATCAGGGCCATAATGG